>RSEH01000154.1:0-114257 GCA_006503475.1 Stentor roeselii
GCATATCGACCATTTAAAGAGTAGTCGAAGAAATAGTTGTTGTAATCACGGTTGAATCGATATTCAAGCCATTTAGACGCCAACACAAGGCAAAATTTAAAGAGTAGCTTTTCCATTTATATCGATTTTAAATTCACCAGACCCTAGGAATTGATAAACTTGACTAGAAAGGAACGAATATAATACAAAACTGGGCCATTCTAATTCATATCCATGAGAATAGATTAATTTTTAGAGGAATTTTTGTTAGAATATCTTGAATTCAAGGAAATTCTTAATTTGGTTAATTCTGTGATTCGGTTAAGCAATCATGATACTTTTTCATTCCCAGAATTTAGTTATTTAATTATGATTAGGCTTTGCATGATTTCTTTCCTATATCATTATCAAGGATATTAAAGTTTAGTGGAAATGATTTTTTTTTTTAGTTTTAATTGAATAGTCAGTGATGTGATTAATACTTGGATCTTTACACATGAGATTAATAAAATTGATCATAAGAGATAAACTATTTAAAAAATCTTAATTCTCAAATAATTCAGATGAACTTGAAGGGTGCTAATAATTGGCAAATCTCTAAAACTGCAAATAAATTCTTATTTGAGTATTCTAATCAATAGATAATAATTACTTATATTGATTAGGTAAAGTTTTTACAAATATTTCCTGAAATTTTCTCATAAAGGATTAAACATTCTAAAAATTTTCAAATCTATCATAATAAAGTGCCTAACATTGAGCCCAAATCAAATCCTTATGAACTCACTAAAATCCTTCAATATTCCTTCAAAGTAAGAACTCTACTCAGTAAACCTAAAATAATTATAAAGAAATTCAAGATAATGAAAACATAATAATCCCTAAATAAAAACTCTAGATCCAATAAAATCTCAAGCTTTTCTCACTATCACTAACCTAATCAAGTCATTTGTTCTTTCTTAACTTCTCAGTATTCAATATCAATAAACTATCTTATAACTTCAATCTCTTCAAATTCTAGCTAAAGGCTCTTAACGATAAGAATAACAATTAAAATAGTTTAAATTTATTACAAAGTAAGACCAAATTCAATTTTAAATCAGCAGCAACAGACTCAACAGAAGGAGGATCATAAAATTTCTCCCCATGCAAAAATTTTTCATTTTGAATAAGTTGCTGATTTTTCGGCTTTTTTAGGTGATTCATTATTTTTTCTTTTATCAGACTTTCTTGAGATTTGAGTAAATTTTGAAGTTTTTCATAGTGAGACTTGTCTTCTTCGCAGCTTAAGCTTTGAATAACTGTAAATTGAGACAAAAAGTTTAAGGGTGGCTCATTTTGGCATATTTCTGAAATTCTTTTGTTGTTGAAGTTGATGCAGGACTTGTGAGGAAAGGAATTCAGAAGGTTCATAGTGAGTCTGTCATAGGCTGAGTAGATTTCAGAGAAGTCTTGTGAGGAAATCGGGACTAAGAGGAGGATAAAGGTAGGAATCATTTAACGGCACTTATAGAAAGTATTGAATATTTGATAAAGGTCCTGAATAAATGGAAAGGATGATTATTCAACTCTAGTTAATAGTTGATGGAAGGTTAGAGATTAAGTAGTTGATAGATGGATAAAGATTATTTTATATGATTTTTTTGGTAGGCTATCATAAATAAAGGTATATAAAGAACTTGCTATTCAATTAGGATTAAAATTGTTTTAATATCGGTTAATTTTTTTGTAATTATTAGACTTTAAGTAAGATAATATTTCTATGAATTTATGAGTTAGTGATAATTCAAAAGAAATTTTTATTAATTAATCTAATCAGGAAAGACCAATTATTATAGAAACTTTCTCAATAATGATCATGAGAAACACTAATAATTCTTTTTAAAGACAATCTTTATATATGATATATTGTTTTGATTGATATGCGGAGATCGTATGGAAATAGTGTTTCATGAATGATATGCCCATTGAATAGAAAGTCATAATTAAATTCTTTTATACTTAAACTGATTTATATACTGATATATAGAAAATCTTAGGAATCAATTTAAAGTGCAGTTGATCTCTTGAAAAAAAAAAAACTAAAAAATGATAACCATTATTTTGTTTATATGGATAAATGAACAAGTATAATTATTAAGATACCTAATTGTTTCCCTTCTTACCTATATCAACTTGAGATTTAATTAATATATAATTTAAATTAAATTTAAAACCAGTATAAGTTTGAACTAAATAAAACTTTCATCTCATCTTCAATCCAGCTAAAATTTAATCAACAAGACTTTAATTACTCTTGAAAATTTTGCATAATATTTTAAATAAATCCTAAAAACTCTAATTTCTATTCAACTTTCACCAGGTAGGCGGAGATATTTTTTTTATTCTTACTTATGAAATAATCAAGAATAGTAAAAACTATCAATACTAATAACATTAGACTGCTTTCCCAGTTCGAGATGATTAAAATATGATAATTCATAATTTAATCAATCTTTCAATTGTTTTGATATTTATAAATGGGATGCAACTGTTTCACTTCAGAGAGCTTAAAATCTGAAGAATCTTTTCAAGTCACTGATAATGTTTCTACCACAGTTCATCCAAACTTAATCAATAGAAGGCTGTTTACTGTTCGAGAAGAAAATCTAGAAAGTTCTGAAACTAAGAGTTTTAGTTATTTAGACTGAGTCAGTTTGTTAAATAATTTAATTATCTTTTAGTTGTACCCTAAATGTTTAGGTTTAATATGCAAATTCACTTCGATTATTCCATGAAGAAGTCTCCAATTGTTTAATTTTTTAGCTACCAAATATTTTACAATAATTTTATCCAATTAATACCTTACGAACATTTTTTCTTCAGTCCTTCCGCAATCCAAGGATGTTCAAGTCCTTCCAAAGGTTTAAGTCGTGACTCAGGGTCCCAAGTCAAGCACCTGCTGACAAAGTCAACAAAAAGCGGAGAAGGACAATTAAGTACATCATCCAATCGCCTTTCCAAGAACACATAATCCTCATTTTTCTTATTGATAAACTTCCTCGGTTCCATATTTGAGTCAAAAAATTGATCCCATTTTGAAGCCTTTTTCAACATTTCCAAAGGCGGTTTACCAATCAATTCAATGATTTTCAACAACTGGTGAAGTTCAGTTTCCCCAGGAAAAACCGGCATTCCAGTGAACAGTTCAACAAGAATACATCCAAAACTCCACATATCAATAGAATAATCATATTTGCAACCTAAAATCACTTCAGGGGCTCTGTAATATCGACTTTGAATATAAAATCCTTTTAAGTCGTTCTCGTAACTTGCTGAGCCGAAGTCAATCACGCTGATCATTGGCTTGTTTGTGGACCTTAACAAAATGTTCTCAGGTTTCAAGTCGCAATGGACGATTCCGTATTTTTTTATGTACTGAAGGCAGACTAGGATTTGGACTGCGAATCGATGGATGAGGATTAGGTTCAATCCTTCGAAATTGTTTTGAACTATCAGTTCATAGAGGTTTATGCTTAGAAGCTCGAAGGTTATACATACGTGCTTTCGGAACATGAAGTAATTCTTTATACGGACTACGTTGTAAGTGTTTTCTCTGTCGTTTTGTCTTAGTTTTTGAAGGATTTTTAATTCGATTAGAGCTTGGGTGTAGAATCTTTTCTTGTTTTTTATTACTTTTACTGCTACTTCTTCTCTTCTTTTGTGGTCGAAACATTTTACTACCTGCCCGAAGGTCCCTTTTCCCAAAATCTGAAGAATCTCATATCGATAAGCCAGATGATCATGAATCCTAATATTATAGTCTCCATCATTATTGTCATACAACTCTTCATCAAGTGAGATCTGAATCTTATCATTAAAGTAAAAAACTTCTTCATGATCACCAAGTTCTTTAATCTCAGCCGATGACAGACTCGATGCAAAAGTGGACAAAAATATTTTCACAGGCAAAGGAAACTGAACCTGTGCCTTCAAATTAGAAGCCGTCTTGAAAGATGGAGGCGAGTTCGACGAGAACCTTCCAAGTTGCTTTGAAGTAGTTTTTGACTGATCATGTCCTAAAACCTTATCAGGAGTGATGTCAAAACTTCCAGTAGGGACCTTTTTTTGACTTTTCGATCCAGGAAACGAGAAAGAAACAGGAAATGAGAAAGGAGACCCGGCATGTTTCCCTTGCTGATCTTTGAATGTGAAAAGACTTGGATTCATATTTATCACTCTGCTGAATAAGTTTAATGAAAAGATTTTATAAGAAGTCCTCACATTAGGGCTTACATTAGTCTATTGGGATCTATTACTAAAGAACTGCGACAGGAAAGTAGAAGATGAGGCACTTTCACTGTTGCTATCCAAAGTCGCTTTAATGAACATCGAGGCCGTATCAGAAGTCGCTTCATTTTCCAGGTCTCGAAAGCCTTTCAAATGGTCAACATTTGCAAGCAGCGGTTCTTTCGGCACCTGTTTATTAACTTTCTTAAAATCTTTACTTCTTTTACACAGCTTGAAGGCGACAGGCAAAACGACCATAACTAAAACAACATCAACAAAAACCGCATAAACTTCCAAATACAAATAAAAAAGACCAAAACTCGGCCTTTGAACTAATTCACTCCAGTTGATCCGCCTTTCGAAAACTGAGAAAAAACAGTAAAACAAGACATCAACCAAGACATTACAAAGAATTGAAACAAGAAGTGCAATGAAGAGTTTCAGGTTGTTTTTTCCAATGCAATTATTGATCCATTTGCAGTGATGGTCGTATTCCCTGACACATTTCAAGCAAGTATAGCAGTGCTTTGTGCCCTTATGCTTCTTGAGTGCGCAGTAAGGACAGACGTATTCAGGAATGTACTTCAAGTAGAGGTCCTAAATGTTTTTTACCATCAAAGTCACTTTTTCATTTCGCACCTCGGTACCAGGGTCGATCTGATTTAAAACTAAGACAAGGACCAAAGTAATGAAAAGACTCACAAGTTTCGCTGAGTTTATTGAAAAAGAAATCATCTCGAAGTAGTCCTGGTCTTTGAATAAGATAAAGTAAACTGTTGAGGAATACTTCGTCAAAAGTCCGAAGATTAAGAGAAAAAAAAACTTTAAAGACTTTTGATCTGCTTTTGGATTGTTCTTAGTAAGAATTACCAATAACTTGTTAATTGCTTTATCATCACTTTTTTCTAAGTTTTTCACGTCAAGGCTTTCTTCTCTTCGGTGAAGGAGAAGATTTCTAGTGATTTTGTAGTTTCCGGTTTGAACTGCGGCTTGCATGGCGAGTTTGACATCGACTTTAAGTCCTTTAGAAAGAGAAAGAATGAGTAAGGCCATATCTTCTCTTCTTTCACTGATTGCCAGGTAAAGAGGACTGAAGCCTTTGAAGTCCTTTTCATCCAAATCAAGGCCGTACTCATCTCTGATAAACAAAAAAAGGCCCATTAAGCCAGTTTCAGCACATAAATGAAGACAATTCCGCCCTTTTCCAGTTTTCACGCCAGGATCAGCACCGTACTCGACCATCTTCTTCGATAAGCCCTGTCTGAAGCTTACAGCTTTCGCTCTTAAAATACTGACATGAAGTGGAGAAAACTTGTCTTCAAGATTCACCTGCGAGTTCAACATTATCAACAAAGTGTTTGTTGAAAGTCTTGACTTGATGACTTGTACAGTCTTTTCAAGGAAAGGAATCAAGTACTTTTCATTCAACTTACTGTTGGCGATTTCGTGGAATATGTTATAATTGAACTCGCTTGTAAGACTTTCTGAACTTACCAGGTTTACTTCGAAGATATCGGAATAATCTTGTGAGTCGTTGTTTTTAAGAGCTTCTGATAATTTTAGAAAAAGAGCTGGATGCATTTATATTAATGGTTGAATCAACTAGAAGAGGAACTATCAGGTCAGTGAAAATTTGAATGGATTTAAACTTCAGCATTATTAAAGTTTAAGTAAAGTTAACTTTCTTCCCTGATCTAGAAAACTTAAACAAATGAAAATCCTTAAAACTATCTCCATTATCTATTATCCAGCTTTTTCCAAGTTCTGCAAGAAAGTGCCCAGATGCTTTCCCTGATAATCCAAAAAGTCTAATTCCACTTTCCTCTTCGCTTCATCAGCAGCTCTTTTTTCTTCATACTTCCTCAAAAGTGCATCTTTTTTATTCATCATTTCCGCTTTTTGGTTCTCAAGTCTTATTTTTTTCTTTTCAAGTTCTTCTTTTTTCTCTTGCATCTCAGCTTTTCCTTCTTCAGCTTGAAGTTGTTTACGAGTTCCAAAAGTAACAGAGCTTTGATAAAGAGTTTGATAAGCAGCGATGGTCATTTTAATCTCATCTCTTACCCGCATCAGGAGCAGGCCGCGTTCAGGACATTTCATTGTGACTTGTCTGATGATTTCGTCGAAGCATTGGGAATAAAGCTCTTCTCGGACTGGGCAAATTCCTGAGTCTCTTGCCTGCCGTTCCATGAGTTTCTGGTCAAGTTTTTCCTTTAGAGTGATGACGTCTTGACGTGAAGAAGGCTGGTTCGAGACGTATTGAATGAATCTTTTTAGTTCTTGGGTCCATTCTCGGGGAGGAAGAATCGAGTTCAGGTATTCTTCTATTGAAGGCTTGCTCTCCATTGGCGGCAATGAACCTTTTTTCTTACCTGATGGACCTAGGTTCTTTTTTTTTATTGGCACGAAATCAGCTGAGACTTCTATTGGAGGGTCGTAGTTTACTAGAGTTTCACGAGGTGGGCCTTCCATAACTGTTTATTATTTAATCATTGTTGGAGTTTTTTTTGAAGGTTGCGAGATCAAAAGTGGAATTTTTGGGATTTTTTTGGAGATTTTGGGTTTTTGGGGGTTTTTTTTAGGGGTTTTTGAGGTTTTTTTGGGGGTTTTGAAGGGGTTTTTGAGGGTTTTAGAATTTTTTTTTTTGGAAGGGTGGAGTTGGAAGGTTGGGGAATTTAGAGATTTTAAATGATTTGTATGATTGGAGGATTTTAAATTGAGAGATATTTGGAGAGATTGTTGTTTGGAAATTTTATGTTTTTGAAGTGGAATTATTTGAGTTGGTTTGAGATGGGTTGAAATAAAACTAGTCAGATTTGAAAATGATCATTATTTCTGAGATAAGTAAGTAGCTATTGGAGTTTTTTTAATTTATTAGAGATATTTTGATTCTTTATTGGTGAGTGTTTTACGGGATTTGGGATTTTTTGATTCAGAGAGGTTTTTTTGATTTAGTTAATCATGCTTTTAAAAAGGAATTGGCTCATCATGATCTATTTATTACTGTCTATAAAATGGATACCGGGTTAAGCCTTCGAGCATCAGAACTTCGTACAAAGCTTCATCAATCAGGTTACGCAGAACACCATCTTCTATCTCTAACCTCCTCAACCCCTTTAGAGTCTCTAAAAGACTGGGGAGGCCACCTAGCCTCATATCCAGAGGCATTAGAATACTGGTCCTGCATATTCCTCCAAAGCTGCGAAGTCAGTGAATCCCCATCAGAAAAGTTAACTTTCAAAGATTTCCTCTCAAATTTCACATGGGCAACCTACGGGGCCTCTCAAAGTCCAGACCCCTCAGCCCTGTCCTTATACGCAGAATTAATTGACGATATCATATCAGACGAAATAACAAAACTCGACCAAAACGACCAGATCTCCGAAATACTTCAACTCATTCAAGCTATTAAAACTTATGAAGTCAAGTTCAACGATTACAACTTCATTTATTTAAAAGTCGCAAATATTTCTATGAATAATCTTTTTACGAAGATCAATAAAATGATTGATGCACAGAAACCTCCTGAGGGTATTGTTGAAGTCGCAGAGCAGCTTGAAGTCAGTTCGAGATTAGGACTCGATGTGCAGGACTTGGCTTTTGTTTTAGCTGATCTGGTTAATGACTTTGTAGATACTTTAGTGGAAAATTGGCAGAATCCGTCGATGGGGAATGTGGATTTAAATGATGCTAAGCAGGCGCTTTTGGTTTGTAATAAATTGGGTGAGTTTGTTGGGAGTGAAAGTAAGGTGATTGTGGAGGAATGTATTGAAAAATTAAAAGTTTTTAGGATTGATTTGAGTTCGAATCTAGCTCATGTTCAAACACCTCCACAATCTCCCAAACCTTCAAATCAACCTCCTCCCCCACCCTCCGACCTTTATATTATCGACAAATCTCTGGTCAAAATTGAATACCCACCGAAATATACAGTTACTCACGGCAATCTCAGAACAAATATTCATCATGCTACATACTACGAAGGCATAGTTTGTGTGAAAACTTACGAGTTTTTAGATAGTATTCAAAACTATGAAAAAGCTTACAATGAGATTAGGATTTATGAGAGACTTAGCAAACTAGCGAATAACAACAACTGTTTTTTATTGTATTACGGAACATTCATTGAAGGAAATAAGATATACATGGTGATGGAGTATCATGAAAGCAATTTAATGGTATGGATTAACTATTTTGAAACCAACAATCGATGGTTAAACGAAGACATGTTTTTGAATATTGCTTGGAAAGTCCTTGACTCATTCAATATCATGGTTCAAAACGGAATTCTTCATGGTGATATAAAGCCTCAAAATATGCTGGCTGATCAAAACTGGAATATAAAAATTATTGACTTTAATGCTTCTCTCACGAAAATACAAGAAGTTGCGTTACTTAATACCGGATTCCATGTTGTTAAAGGAACTTTGGGGTACATGGCTCCCGAACTTAAAGCTGCATTAGCTGTGAATCAAGAGAAAACTAACTATAATATGGAAAAATCAGATGTTTATAGTCTTGGAGTGGTTTTTTATCAACTTTTGACTCATCAGAATATTGATGAATTGAAGGCTGATTATATGCAGGCAGTAATTAAGAATTTTCAAGGTTTTTGTAATGATACTAAAAGTTTTTTGATTTTACTTCTAACTGAGGATAGACATGCACGGCCTACTTTCGGTGAAGCTTTAGCATCTTTTAAAAAGATTCCAGCGACTAAGACTTTTACTTTTTCACAACAAAAAAGTACTTAATTTAGATTAGTTTGATATTAATAAAGTCTATGTAGCTCTGTTTTTATATATTAAAAGATTTTTTAGTTTGGAGTTGACAAGCGCCTATTTCTAACATTCAATAAAAATAGAGTGTTTTACATAATAAAATTCTATGAAACCTAATTATTAATAATAAACATTACTAACTTATCCTGTAAAACTCACAGTCTCCGGGATCAACTTGAACAAACTAAGAGCTTCTCTAAACAACGGCCGATTAGATGGATCCTCTAAAAGCATAGTCTTTAAAAACCTTTTCGTATCGCTTGAAAAATTAGGATAATTCTCAATATCTGCATACATGATTGCAGTAGTCAAGTTCTCCACAGATTTAAAAAGAAGCAGCTGGTAAAAGACCAGTCCGAGGCTATAAACATCTGCCTTTTCTCTATTAAATTGGAATTTTTTCACCCCATCAGCTAAGGCTTTCTTTTGTTCAGGTGCCAGGTACCCTTGAGTTCCTTGTATATCAAAAACTCCGGACTGTGAAAAACTGGTTTCTTGAATTTTTGTCAAAGAAATATCGAAGTCGATAATTTTTATGTTCCAATCATTATCGGCAAGCATATTATGAGGCTTGATATCATTATGTAAAATTCCATGAAAAGCCATAACTGAAAAAGACTCAAGCAACTTCCAAATGATTTGAAGATACATGAGTTCCTGAAAGACATATTTCTGTTCTTTCAAATTATTAATCAAATCCATAAGGTTAATTTGATACAAGTCCATGATCATATAAATCGAAGGCCCATCAATGAAACTTCCATAATAAGTAAGAAAACAATTATTCTCTTTAGACAAAACACTAAGTTGCTCATAAATTTTTATTTCATTAACAGCTTTGCTAAGTTCTTGAAGATTTCCAGTAGTAGAAGTATATATCTTGACACAAACAGGAGTTTCATAATAAAATCCATCATGAATACTTGTTCTAACATTCCCTCGAGTCACTGTATATTTCGAAGGCTGGGTAATAACAACAAGATTTTTTTCAATAAAATAAATATCTAAATTCAAAGGATAATCATTAGGATCTACATGAACAGGAGGTACATACTTGTAAAATAAATCAAGTTTTCCTTTATACTCTTGAATATTATTCTTAACTTCTTCATCATTAGTGATATATTCTAACATCAATATCAATTCATGGCACTCTTGAATAACACCCTGTTCTTGTTTAAAACTCGTGCTATTCAGCTGGTAATTCGTAACCAAATCGACATACTCGAACACCCAATCAGCTAAAATCGAAGCCAGTTCTTTAACATCAATTCCAGCGCTATGTGCAATCACAAGTAGATTCGTCATACTAAAAACTTCTCTTGAAGGAGGCTTTCCATTGTTCAATTCCCCAAACTTACCCCAAAGTGAGTCAATAGCGATTCCAGCTCTTTTTTTATAAAGATATTCAAATTTTCCTAGTTTTTCTTCATATCGAGTCATCAATTCTAAAATTTTCGAAACTTCTTCAATCATCTTCATTTCGTCAAGTTCAATTATTTCATTTGCCAAAAGGGTATCTATGCATTCAACGTAAAGTGGAAGGACTGGGTTGTTTTCTGTACAGACTCCATATAAAGCCCACTCTAAATTCTCTAAAAAGACCTCGAATTTGATTTTTGGGAAGCATGGGCCGAAGTCTTCACAACTTAAAAGGAAAATACAGGACCAGTACTCGAGAAGGTCGGGAAAGTCTTTGAGTACTTTTCCGATATTGATTAAGTTTTCTGGCTTGGTGTCGTAGGTGCTGCTGAAGAGAGAGTAATCTTCGGAATATTTTGTTTGAAGAGATGATCTCAGGCTTGATGCGTGGATGTAGAGACTGGTAGCCATTTATTGGGAATGGTTTGATTCAACGGTTTTTATGGAAAGTGGATGAGGAGAAAATCAAGAAATTTTTAGAGTTTTAGGTTGATTTGATTTGGAATGTATAAAGTTTAATGTGATAGGAAAGAAAATGTCTACAATTAAATTTTTATTATTTGAAGGGTTTTTTAGTTTTTCAAATCTTGATGTTTATAGGGTCGGTTCTAATATTGTTTGGTTTCTTCAAAGGGGAAGATTTTTTGATGTAAATCTTATAAGGATTCTCAAAAATAGATTTATTAGGGAAAATTCAACTAGATAGTGAAATCAACTAAAGTGAAATTAAATTAATAAAGTTGATAATCCTGAGATAAATACATAATTCATATGTAATCAGTAATAAACTCAAAAAATATAATCTCAAACAGTCCAATAAACCCTCCCTTCTTCATCTTTAATAATCTTATCTAAAAGCAATCAATTCTCTAATATCTTAATTTATAGACAATAATAAATAAACCATAAAATCCATCTAAACCTCTCATCCTACTCCAACAATCACAAGACTATCAACTCCTTCACTACTAAATTCAATCTAATCCAAACTATAAAAATTCTTTAAAATTAATGGCTAGTGACCTTTACTCCTACTCCAGGAGTCTTCAAGCAGAACTAATAAACAATTACCAATTAATCCCAGTCCTTCAATGCGACTACAGCTCTCCAATCTTGACAATATACAACCTCTTAGGCCAAGTAAGCGACGATAAAAACCTGCTTCGATATTGGTCGACTATTTTTCTGTTAAGCTGCGAAAATTCAGCTCCTTGCATAGCGACTTTGGGGTTCGATCCCTTCTGCCAAAGTTTCAACTGGGCTTTAAATGGAGCCTTGAGTGAATGCCACCCGAATAGTGCTTATTATTATGCTCAATGCATTGATAGCATTTTGATCAGTGAATTTTCTGAAATGGAAGAAAAAGTCGCTATTTCTTATGCTTTGACTTTAGTTGAAATCGTGAAAAGCTATGAAAATTTTCTTGGAAACTTTGAATTTTCTTTTAAAAAACTAGTCAATATTTTACTGGCTTCACATTGGGGAACTTTAAAAGCAATTTGTCAGGATGATGGTCCTTGTCATCAAGTTAAAGTTGTGATTGATCATCTTGTTAGGGCTTTTCGCCTTGGGTTGAATGTGAAGGAATTAATCTTTGCTGTTACAGATTTTGTTTTTGATTATATTAAAGAATTGAATTCGAATAAGCTTTATGACCGAACTTTCAAACATAAACCTGAAAAAATTCAAGTCTCTCATGATTTAATCATGAAGCTCTATGAAATAACTGAAGATGAAGGATACAAAATAGAAATAAATGAATACAAATTACTTCTTGACAGTATCGCTTCATATGTGCCTCCTCAAAAAGTAACTCAGAAAAAAGAAGAAGTAGTAAAGGTCCCTCCAGTTCTGAAAGACATTACAATGATTAAGATTTCTTCAGTTACCTTCAATGAGACTTTGTATAGCGTGAAAAAAGGTAACGTGAATATCAGTGTTCATAAGGGGTTATATCAAGGTGTTAAAATCTGTATAAAAATGTACTCTTCTGCTAGAGAAAACCTTGATGATCTCAACAGAGCGAATAATGAGATCAAAATTTACGAAAAATTATCTAAATTCGCAGATGATACGAACTGTTTCTTGAAATACTTTGGAACTTTTTTTGATAATGGAAAAATCGGTATGGTCATGGAATGGTATGAGTATAACTTGTCGGAATATATTAACATATTAAAATCAGACAATTATCAGTTTGATATAAAATATTATTCCTTTATGACGTACAAATTGTTGAATTCTTTCAAGATTATGGCTGATAATGGTATTCTTCATAATGACATCAAACCTCATAACATGCTAATCAATGACCAGCTGAGTATAAAAATCATAGACTTCGATATCTCACTTATTAAAATACAAGAGGAAAACCTTTCCAGGACTGGATATTATGGAATTCAAGGCACAGACGGATACTTGGCACCTGAACAGAAAGCTGCTTTAAACGCAGGTCAAAACGTAGCAAATTACAACAGAGAAAAAGCTGATGTATACTCCTTAGGTCTTGTGTTTTACCAGCTGCTGACATATAGAAATCTTCAGAATATAACAACTGAAATTATAGAAAAAGATATCGATGATCATCTGGTGTATAACCCTGATATAGGAGAATTTTTAAAGGCTATGCTTAATCCTGACCCGACTAATCGTCCTAATTTTTCACAAGCTTTAGCCATGCTAAAAAATGGCCCAACAACTCGTAGTTTTAGTTAATAATGAAATTTATTGATATTAATATTTGGATAAGATCAAAGTTGGAGGTTTGGAAAAGTCTTTGTTTTAGTTTGAGAGAATTATATGATGATGGATAGTTGATGAATGAAGAGTTAATAATTTTAGGATTTTAGTGTTATGATTGGCGGAGTTAGCCAAGGTTTTATGATATTTAATATTTTCATCATAGGTTTAAAAGGTTAATAACGATAGTGAATGGATAGACTATAAAATTTAGCTTGATTTTACTAGAGTTCGATTTTTCACTCTTTTAATCGGTAATTTATTTATAAGGTAGTTTTATCGAATTTATCATTAACTTCTCATAAGAATAGCGGCTTAGATAATGAATCTCAGTGATTCTAAACTATTACCTACTTTCAATAATCACCTTCACTTGAAATTTCATGATGACGATACAAAATTTCTATAATTTTTCATCACCCAAAAGATGCAAATTTACCAAAAAATTGATTCATTAGAATAAATCAACTTTCACACAGCTCCTCCAAATCTAAAAATTTGAAACCTTGGGAAAAAAAATTTTACAAAAATGAAGACTTGCCATTTATATGCATCTATTAATAGCTACAATTTTTGATCCTATCAATTAATTCTCAAACCAAAGCCAAAAGTCTCCAAAAATATCTAATTTTTCAAAAAATCCAATACATCAAGAACTTTTTCATAGTGTCTACAATTACAAGTCTACTCTTTAAAATCATCAGGATTAACCAAAAAATTTATCAAAATTATATTATCTTAAAAATTTACCCTCCAAAACTTCTAACAACAAGATAAATGATATCAAGTTCATTGATTCCCGCATCATCTAAAGTTTCATCATTTTTCAAAGGTTTTCCATTCAGAAGAAGCCACTGAGCGCCCACAGGTAATTTTTCAGCTTCTTGAATCATTTCCTTGATTTTCAAAACACAATCATCCTTATTCGCTGAAAATTCCAAAACATGTCCCTTCAAGTTTCGAACGATAAAACTAACTTTTGACTTATTTTGACTAGTTTCTACTGCATGTTGATTTTCTTTTGCAAGGATGATATTTTCTATCGTTTGGCATTTGTTAAGGTCTTGAATGTTGAAAGTTTTTCTCAGACATATGGGACAACTTAAAACTTTACATTTTTCGAGATGATTTAAGCAGATTCGGCAAATTGTGTGAGCGCAGGATAACTTTATTGCGATGTTTTTGACTCGATCGTAAAGACTAAAACAAACTGGGCATTCCATTTTATATTGATGATTAATAAGTGGATTAAAATTTTTTTTTTATTGTAGATGCCTTTTGAAGTAGCTAGTTCAGATGTAGACTTTGATTATAAGCTACAATTATTTGAAGTAGAAATTTAGAGAGTAGAAAAAAAAATTCTTGGGGTTTAGATCAGGTTTATAGATTTGGTATTGATTGAATGATATCAGGTATAAGTTATTTTTTTTTGTTAATGATTTTATGAATTTTGGTGGAAGAAGGAGAGGTTTATTGATTTATTGTGTTGAAGAGTTGGTTAAATATGTTTGGATAATTAAGAATTAACTGAATTTAATAAAAAAAATGCTATTGTTATAAGGGTAGTCAAATTTGGTTATAATTTGCGTATATATGATTAAATTAGTTTAGATACTTAAAATCATTGAATCTATACACTTATTTGGGTAATTTATATATAAAGTGAAATAAATTTTTGTGAAAAATTCACTTACTAATAATCTATTATCAGTCCAGATATAAGAGTGTATTCTTTCCCAGAATGGTGAATTGTATCATAAATGGTCCTCAATCTTCTAGTAAATCAACAGTGTTAAGAAGATTATCTTGCCTGGGCTTTGAATATGAACCCTTGGGCTTGTATATCAGAAATATTATATATATAAATCATAAAATTAGAGTTTTATGTGTAATTTGTATCTAGTTGGAATATTTTAATGATTGATATCTAAGTTTATTCATATATTATAATAAAAAGATCTTGAAAATGTAGAATTATCTTGGTCCTTATTAACAATTATCATCTTTTAATGTTAACAGATTCATAATGTAACTATATATATGATTCAAATAATCTTAGTTATAAACAGAAAAAAATTTCCACTAAATCTAGCAGATTCATGAACTAATTGAAAACTAGCAGGGTATGTTAAAAAACCTTTCATGATCTTTTTAATTCTGTTCTATATAAAGCACTTAGATGAAAATTGGTTAAATTGATCTTTTTAATTCTGTTCTATATAAAGCACTTCAGATGAAAATTGACTAAATTCAAATTTTCAAAATTTCGATATATTCCCAACGATTATTCTGAAATCTGGATTCATTTAAAAAATTACAAATATTTTTCCTTTCTAGAATTTTTTTCATTATTCCATCAAGTAAGAAATACTTAAAAGTCAACTATTTACTAGCAGTGAAATAAGTTGAAGCATCAAAGTAATTAAAACTGAAAAAGACAATTGTCTTGCTTTAGAAATTCCTTTAATTTACTAAATCTTTTTCATCAAAAATCAATCAAACGTGGCTATATCCTAAGTAGTTCATTATTAAAAATAAATCCTTTAACACCTATATACCAATCTCACAATTCTTCCACTTTTCAGTCACAGTAAAGAATATAAATCTTCAATGTCTTGAATCCGCTATCAGTCCTATGAATACCCAGTTCGAAATGATACTTATGAAAGATCCTAAAGTTTAATGTGGGTTAGGAGTAAATTTTATATAAGAAGCTAGGAATTTATAGGAGTCGTAAAAATAACTTAATCTCAATAGTCCTGCCTGTTTTTATCGCAAAACCTTTGATGGTCGAATAGTCTTTTAGAACTAAAGAATGACTCATTTTCATGTGAGAATGATCTTCTGTGAATGACTGAAATGAAAGACTTAAACACCAAAGTGACCATTACGGAGAATAAACTTGATAAAATAAAATTAAATCTATAAAGGTTAGCAAATATCATTCCTCACCCTTTGATTGAAATATTCCTCCTAAACCTTATAAATTTCTAGATAATTAAATAGCTACTATAATAATGAATGACCAGGGTAAAGAAGAAGTGATTCCAGTCACCCTTGAAAACAATTCACTAAAGAAGTTCCTAAAAAATCACTTTAACTATCCATTTACAAGACTGGAGTACTTTTCAATATTTTTCATTCAATTTCTAGGAATTTGCAACTGCATAATCTTCAACAGGTACCTTGAGTTCTCATCAGTGAAAAGCAATTCCAAGCGATACTCTTTAATAATGACCTTATCATCAATTTCACCAGTGCTTGGGTTCTTCGGGTTGATAACATGGAAGCTTTCACAAGGCCTTTACATGAATATGATTATTTTGCCTCTGTTGATACTCATCCCTTCAATCATCTTATTGGTCTTGATCTTGAAAGAACTTTCTTTCGAATACTTAGAACTAACTGTGACTTGTGTATTTTTTCTAGTTTCAATCATTGGCTTTCAGATTTTAAAGCTGATTCGAAGAAAAGTTCAAGAAATTGTTGGAAGGAACAATGGAGAAATTCTTGCAATGGTCTTGGTGATTTGTTGTAACTTATTGTTTAATTTACTGGTTTATGCTCTGGTTTTATATCAGGATTCGGGAAATGAAGTTATTATAAAATTTGCAGCTGGTACCTGGATCATTATTTTAATTATTCTTTGCGTTGTTTTACACTTAGTTGTGTTTAAAAAACAACCTAATAATATTCAAGCTTTGAAAGATGAGATCTTGATGAATTATAATCATTCGATCAAGGTTCAGATTATTTTACATGAAAATCCAGAAGTATTTTCAGGTAGAAATGAAGGATTTTTTCAAAGTCACGGGCATTTTATTGCATCTTTAGGGATTTTTATTCCTTTTTTAAGTGTTCAAATCTGGTTGATTAGCATTCTTTCTGATTTCAAAGCAGGAAGATACCCAAATTCAATTTTTTATCTTTCAATGTTTTATGTTATAGTTTCTCCATTGTTTCTATTTACAGGAATTGCATTCAGCTCATGTAAGCTAATAGTTCATGATAAATATTTAGTTATTTTAGTCTTTTTTGCTTTGTTTCCAACAATATTTGTTGAATGGTTAAGCTTTTACCTCTGCTCTTTTGAAGGGACTTATTATCTTGGACTTGTGCTTGGAATTGGATTTCCTGCAGCTTTGGTCTTTTGGCTCTTTATGGCTACGATTTTTCAGTACCATAAGAAGACTTTTCAATATCTTTCTTCGATATGCTGCTTGATTTTTGTTTTGCCTTTTGGATTGGTTTTACCTTTTAGTTATGCTGGTGGAATGAATCAAATGACTTTATGGGTTACTGATGGTGCTTTACTCAGCTTTGGGATAGTTTTTATGAGTTTTTGGGTATTTCAGGTTTTGATTGTCGTTAATAAACAAATTTGTAGCCTGATTCGAGTTATAAGTAGATTTCATATCGAAGATCTATCACTCTGCCTCTATTGCTATAGCTTCTTACTCGGATACTCTCTGATAGTCTGGATGACCTTCAAAAGAATAAACATAAAAAGTGACTGGAAGGCAGGATTGCTATTCGAATCTTTCCTAATCCTAGGCTTAATTTTATTAAGTTCACTATTCACCCAAAGACTTGAACTTCATCAAAAAGACGAAGAAATCCCAGAAGAAAACATAACAGAAATTATTTTCAGTCAATCAAAACAACTATCCAAAATACAGTCCTTAAAACAAAAACAAAAAAAGAAGTATCAATTAATATTAACCTTATTTAGCATATTTTTGATCCTAACAATAAGTATTACACTATTACTATCAAATCCATTTAAATCATCAGAGCTTTCAGGAAAAATATTTATGATAGGAGGCTTCATATCTCTTCTTGTCTTCTTGATACTAATCGAACTTAAACACTTTTTAAAGCAATTCGGTCAGTCAGTCATATCTTTTATTCTAGGGTACTGCTGGTTATTCTGCTTTATTCCTCTTACTGTGATTATTCCAGTAAGTCTTGGAAGTGCATCAACTGAGGCAGAACAACAAAAAATCATTTCTTGGAGTATTGGTATCATCCTTTTAATCTTCATGATAGGAGTAAGTATCCTTAGCATCACTTTTAATTTACTTCTCAAAAAGTTAGAATATGAAAAAATCGCAAAGTTCTGTTGTCTTTATGTTCAAGAGGTACTTCATTTTCATGGAATGAAATCAAGTTTAATTGATCTTAGAGATATTTATGATTGTTTTTTTCATACTTCAGCTGATGCTATTGAAAAAGTTTTACTTGCACAACATGTTTACTCGTATCGAAAACTTGAAGAGAATGAAAAAGACGATTGTATTGAATTGATAAACATTAAAAAAATTAGTAGAATAAAAAATTTACAATCGGATAATGGACAAGAAGATGAAAATGGTCTGAAAATTTCTGATATCTGTAGAAAAATGTGCAGGAAAAGGAAAGGAACTATATTTCAGGAGGCTAAGTTATTACCTGATGAACTTGGAGATATTATTAACGAACAACATGAACCAAAAAACAATGAAAATAATGAATTAACGACTAATATTTTTCAACAAAAGTTTGAATCTAAAAAAGAATCAGAAATTCTAACAGAAAATAAAAATGAATTCGAAGCTAATCATCATGTTAAACTTGAACTGATTTCTGCCTTGAAACTAAAAAAAAAGAAAAAACTTGTACTTCAAAATTCTCCAGAATTAAAAAAGATAATTGAAAACTTAAATATTCGATTAATGTGGACTAAAGCTGTTTTTGCTAAGTTCAGTAATGGAATGATATCAAAAGATGGAGAAGCTTGGATGAACTTAAGCGATTTAAGGCAATTTGTAAGTCTTTCTGGACTTCAGGACATTATCGATAATGCTGTTGTTGATATATTATTTGTTAAAATTACTAAAAGATATTATATGGATACTAATTCAATCACTCATCGGAAAATAAATTTTGAAGTGTTTTTAGAAAAAGTTCTACCTGAACTTTTAACACTCGCGAATGCGAAAATTAAAATAATTCAAACTCAAGAAGATTTAATTAGAGAAAAAATTTTTCCATATCTTGTTAATGTTTTTCCTTCACTTATGAATGTTATTCAGAATTTTGAAGACCAAAATATTGAAGAAAAAGAGGAATTTTTGAAAGGGGATCTTGATGTGAAGGATTTAGAAAATACTGATGAACAGAGGGTACTGGATAAATATTTACAATCTTCTAAACCTATAGAGCAGAATTTGAATGTTGTGAAGAAAATAAATCAACAAAAGGAAAAGAAGCGAATATGCTCATCATTTCTTGATTACTTGTCTTTATGTTTTTATTGTTTTTTCAGGGTTTTGATCAGTTGCTTTGGAAAAATATTATATTCCTGTTTCAATAATCTACACAAAATCCCTGAATACACAAATATAAACCAAATGACAAGCCAATTATTTTCTCCAAATGAGATACCATCATGGGAAAATCTATGCAAACTAATATCATCTAAATTCGAAGAAATTGATGCAGAAGCTCGTAAAAACCATGCAAAAATGACCGTTTTCCTCAGCATAAACCTAACAAACGCCTTCGCAATTCTAGAGCACTTATTAGACCTGTACAGTTTCTCATCAATAAGTCTTTTAAAAGAAATAGGCTGGTTTGATGAGAATCCATTATCTGAAGTAAGCCAACTAATAATGGCCTTCAACAAATATTGGCTGCAAACTTTTTGGACCTGTTTTATCTGCAGCTTAATTTTTGTAATTTTACTAATCCCAGCATTAAAACTGATAAAACAAAATCGATTTGGCTTAGAATATGATTTTACAGTAGCCAAATTTCCTTCACCTAACTTTTTCTTAAGCAGGTTAATTGGATTATTCGGTAACAGTTTTTATTTGACTGTGATGTGTGCAATGTTGAGTTCTTTTTCATGTATCAATGAAGATGACTCTTGGAAATTAATGAGAAGTCCGAATATTGAATGCTTTTCAGCTGATCATCTGCCTTATTTTCTGATATCGATACTTACTATTATTGTTTATTATCCAGCAGCGACATTAGTATTGCCGAGTATTTCATATCAAGATAAAGTTCTAGATATTAAATATGATACTACTTACTTGGTACTTGAGTCACAGGGAAAGATTCTTATAGCAGCCGTAGCTGTTTTTTTTAATAAGGAAAAATATATCTGGATTATGTTAGTTGTTTCTGTTTTGGTCTCTGTTTTACTGTTTTTTACTTGTTTGAAGATGAAACCATGTCTTGTTCAGTCTTATAATTTGTGGAAAACTGGAGGGTTTTTAGTACCTGCATGGATTGGTTGCTGCTCTTTGGTTAAGTTGTATACTCAGGATGATTTCTTTAGCTTTTGGTTACTTGTTGCGGGTCTTGGAGGTATTTTAAGTGCTTTGATTTTCTTGTATGGTAAATTTTATGGATGTCGAAGAAGGCGAAGAACTCGCATTCAGAAGAAAATGTTGGAAGAGCAGGTAAATATTAGTAAAATCAAGGGGTCTCAGAAAGTTTCTAAATTGAATGATACTGTTGTTCCTGAAGTTTATAATGATAGCAAGAGTTCTATGAAAATAACAACTTGAGTAGATAGTTTAATTAGATTTTGATTATCTAAAAATTTCAATTTTTTAATATTTGGAATATGAATAAGGAAAAAATATTCGAATATGAAAAAAAAACAATATTGTAATAGACTTCAGTAATTCAGTTAATAAACAAGAAGCAGTTAAAGGTGAATTATTAATCTTCAACCTCCAGAAGTTGAAATAAAAAAGCTCTTTTAGTAAGAATTATTAAAAATCAATACAAAAATTGAAATTATAATAAATAAACTAATGACTAATGATGAAAAATATTGAGCTTATTGTGTGTGATATAATTATAAAATAATTAGGATATTATATACATGGAAGAATAAATCGGTACAATATTTTAAGAAATCTTAAACAAAGGCCAAATTTTAATTAGGATATTATATACATAGAAGAATAAATCGGTACAATATTTTAAGTAATCTTAAACAAAGGTCAAATTTTAAATGATCAAAAAGCATTTAATTGCGAAAAGATTGTTAATTATTAAGTTTATTGACTGAATTAATTAGAGAAATCTTTTGTCATCATAATAAAGAAATAAAATTCAAGCTTGAAATTAATGAAAATCTTGCAATTATTGGATGATAAATATATCAAGTATGCCTCTATTTTCTTAAATTAGGATAAGTAAAATAACGGAAGATTTTAAATTGATGCTTATAGTGTATAAGGTAGTCATAATTCAAAAATATAAATTTGAATTTTAGAAGATGACAAAGTAATTCAAATTAAGGATGCAAATTATAGAAATTACCTGAAAACGAGCTTATTGTAGGTAGGTGGTCAATAGTTTATTTTCAATCAGATGATCTTAAAACCATAATTATCATTCAAATGTATCAAAGGGATAAATTTTTTCTACTTTATAAAAAATTTGATCTTCATGATAAACCTTTACTTATAAATATATCATTTTTCATTATAATATATAAAACAATCACTAAAATTTTATCAATCTATCGAAGTCGAATGTTTTATCACGGGATTCTTTGGAATATTTAAAAAAGATATTAAATTAGGCAGAATTCAAATGAAGCATTTGATTTTTCTAACGTTGTAAGAGCACCTTCGATGATGAGGTTAAAATACGAAAATGAGGAATTTTTTTCCAGATGTTAATAAATTAAATATCTGTTATTTAGACATGAAGAAGCTTAAGAATTCGAAAATTTTAAAAAGCTATTAATAAATCAAATATCTGTTATTTAAACACGAAGAAGCTTACGAATTCGAAAAATTTAAAAAATAAGACTTTATATGACTAGAGAGATTTGCAGACTTAGTAAATTCCCTAATTCTTATAATATAATATCGCCAGTTATTTAAGTAAATATGTCATTAATCTAATTTATCCTATAAAAAATTTCGATATTTTTAAGAGAAAATTTCAATCATTTTACCTAAATCAAGGTTATAGTTTAGAAAACTATTCTTCCTTTTGATTCCCTTCAAAACTTCAAAATTATCTAGAATATCAAGTTATAAACCATTATAAAATACTTTCTTTATATAAAAATGACTGAAAGCAGAGAATCTAAGTCTTCATCAGAAATTCCAAAGAATTTAACTAGAAATATTCCAAGATCGCATCATTCAAAATACCCAGAATCAAGTCTAAACGAACCAATTCACGACATTCAAAATCAAAGTTCAAATGTAAATAACCGAAAATCCTTAGAACCGAAAAAAAATCTCGGCCAAATAAAGATCGGTGATGACCAAGACTTAAGCATGATCCCGTTTACCCAAAAAGAAGACAACTACAATTATATTAATCTTATAGTCAGGCGAAATCAACTTTCATTATCTTCTAATTATATCAAGAAACAAAAAAGTAATAGTGAAATGCTTGCTGATTATCTAAATCTTCATACCAGACCTAAGAATATCGACTTATCTGCAAGCTATAGTCTTAAAAGTATATCGATGTTCTTCAACGATATTTTAATCCAGAATCATTCTGAAGACAATATCTTCGAACGAAAAATCGGTTTCTTAGAATTACTTAAAAATTGTTTTTTAAGAAGGAAAAATGTTAAAATATTGAATCATGAGGTCGAAAGTAACTTGGTTAAACTTTTTAATTATTGTAAGAAGGATTTTGGAATTATGCCTGAACTTAGCTTATTATATGGACTGAATCTAACAGTTTTCGGAAATGACGAACTTTTGATATCTAAAGATTTCTGTGAGAAACTTGGATGCTTTCAATTTGACGATCCTAATTACATACCTTGTCAAGAGTTATTTACGGATTTCGCGATAGGAGTGGTTCTTCATCAGTATTACTTAATCACTGAAAACCGAGATTTGATGGAAAAATTTTATTATAAAAATGGAAATTTTCAAAATTCCCAGATTTTGATGAGAAAATGTTTTAAATTACTGAAAAATTCCAAGTTACAGGTCATGTTTTCTAATGTGCAAGATGTCAAATCTGATCAGCCTTATAGAATTTTTTTTGATTTCTTTACTAAAGTTCTTAAAAAGTTCTTTGAAATAGCTCACGTTAAGTCTGAGAGAAAGAGAATTAAAATCACGATTAAAGAATCTTTGATAGAACTAGAGACTAGTTTACGTAATGAGAGTTTACAAGAACTAATCAATTGAGCAAACTTAAGTGTTGATAATCCATTATTTAAAGTATATATAATTCTAATTCTTATGAAATAACAATAATTTCTATTCTTCTTCATATTGTTGAATGAATAAACAATCTTTTGTTTGATTTGTGATATAAAGTATTAAGAAATTACACTGATTAGTTTTTGATATTCTTCGAGGATTTAATCCGATGAAAAACATTTAAGAAAGTTGGTTTATATTAATAATTAGAGATATCTTAGTCATTTGTAAATATTAATTTTTTAGTCCTATAGTCTAATTAATCCTGACTATAAAAAAGCATAATTTACTTAGATATCGAATATTAAATTTGTTATAATAAAAAGTAATAAGAACTTGGATATTCATTCAGAATAATACATATATCAACACATCTCAACTGTATTAATTATAAACTATTAAAATTTTATAACTTATACTTTCATAATTTGATTAAATGAATGTTTTTAGAGTAACAGATTTAGTCTTACTATCAGAAGGATGATTAGAAGTTCTTAATCTCTAACAAGGCTTGACTGGGAGTTTTATATTCTTCGAAATCAAACTACCTAATTTATTTCTATTCTAATCATCATCTGAATTCCAATAATGGAAAAACTTGAAGCTAATGATTAGTATAATATATCAACTCAATCAGCTCATCTTATAAACTTAAATATTGAAATTTTAATAGCAGTGACTAAGAATAGTAATTTAATTAAGACTTATGACAAGAGATTGAAATTCTTGAATCTGGATACTTATTCTTTAGTAAGTTTAGAAAACTTAAAAAAGTTTTTCCAAATCTTTGGTGATGAAAATACCAAGTGAAATATAGATATTCTTTTAATCTTTGAATAAATATCGTTTTCTTATTCGAATTTAAAAGATTATGTATTAAAATGTGATATATTTCACATTAAAGATTGAAATTGCTGCTTTGTTTTTTCGAAAAGCAGTCATTATTTTCTAATGATTTGATTTAGTCAATATGTGAAAATGAAGAATTAATTTATCCATGCTTTATAAGAAAGAATGTTTAGATTTTATATATTAAGCTAATATAATTACATTTTTGTTATTGCCAAGCAAATAAGGAATCAAAGCTTTTCTTCTTTAGTGGTATTTTGAGAAAATGAGAGATAAGATTTCTGATGAAATATTTGAACAATTAATACTCATAAAATTAATATCTTTATCAAATGAAAAAAAAAATTTTCCTAGAGTCTTATTTATTGTTTTATCGAAGTAATCGACAAGGAAAATATTAAATCATTTAAATTATGATCTATATCTTCAAATAAATCATATTTTTCTTATACAATATACAATTTAAATGTATAATTACCTTAATAGTCTTCGATATAATTTAAATAATATAATACCCGGCTATTCTAGTCAATGATTTCAATCTTGTAATTGCTAAAACTTACCCCAATCATCCAATTATCAAAAACTGAAAACCCTTAGTCTAAATCCCAAAAAATACATATTCAATAAATAATCCATCAAGACACTAAAAAAGCTAAAAAAACTCCCATTCTTATTTCAGATCCAACCCAAATAAAAAAAATCCATAATCTTTAAAAATCCAATCACACAAAAAACCCAATCACCAAGAATTCACTTCCAACTCCTTTTGTTCCATAAGTTTCCTTCAATCACATAAATCCATCATGGCATCTCAATCTGACCCAAGGCCGTCATCTCCAAATGCAGAAAAATTCGACGAACTTCAAAAAATTTGCCGCATTTGTTTCGAAGTCGCGACAGCAAACAACCCAATAAAATCTCCATGTTCTTGCAATGGTTCTGTGAAATACGTGCACGATGAATGCCTCAAGAAGTGGATTCTCTTTATGAAAAAAGACTCAAAAAGCTTCAAATGCGATTTATGCAAAGACTCTATGAATATACAGATAAAATTTAAATGTGTGATTTCGTTTCAAAGGTTAAAATCTGAGATAATTAAAATCCTGATATTTCCTTTGATTTTGATTCTGTTGAATTGTTTTATTATAATTATCCTTTGTTTTTTTTATGAATCAACAACTGACCCGAAGGTTCCTGTTGTTGCAAAGATTTATATTTTGCTTTTTTTTGTTTCTTGCATTATAATGAATGTAAAGATTACAAGGGGATTATTTTCTGCTGTCAAAAATGGATGTTTCGAGAGGAAGATTAATAGTTGGATATTATTTAACAAGAAAAATAAGGAGAATCTTGATGTTACTGTTTTAAGTGAAAGTAAGCAAATGGTTCAGGGGTCTTTTAGAGATCTAAATGATTTTCAGGCTTTGCAAGATACTTCAGATCGCATTGGGTTTAATAGTAAAGAGATTTTGAAAATTGATCATGAAGGTTTGGAGATGAAAGGAAAATATGTTCCTTGTTGTAGGAACAATAACTTAGTTCAAGATTTATAATTTAGTATTAGAAATCAATTCATGGATTATAAAATTTACTTTAATTACAATTTTGAATGATCTTATAGCATTTGATATAGCTATTTGAAAAGTGGTTTTCTTATTAATTTTATTTGCTTGATAATATCATTTAAGAGATCTATTCAATCATTAAAATACCATTCTTTAACTGTCCTTATTTGACCACAATCATTTATATTACCTCAACTATAATAACAATGACAATGAAATATCCTTGAATTATGATATAGCCATGAATATTTATATAATAATTCATATCTTTATCTTTTAAACTAAAATCAAATAATCTAAGCTAACTTAAACACCTTCTTTTTGAATAGTCGGAGAAGGACACTCAGTAATTCCACTCTCAAGTCTATCTCTAATTTTAAATACAATATCCTTCCCTCCACAACAATCCTCCACAACCTGAGAATCCTCAAGTTTTCCACAATCATCCTTCACATCTTTAATCCCTTCACCAGCCTTTCCTCCAGTTTCATTTAAAATAGTATAATCAAGGCACTCAATTTTCCTTTTATCAAAAATTTTCCAAGAAACAATTTTCTTCTGAAAGCATCCTTTTTTAAAAGCTTGAAAAAGATTCCACAAAATGACCAAGTCAATAACAATACAAGAAATCAAAATAAGCAGGACATAAGCCTTCGCGAAAGATGAAATCTTTGGATTAGTGAAAGATTTACTCAAGAAAATGACGATAAGGACTATGAAGTTGCTGAAAATAAAAAAAATGATAGGAAGCAGGATGATTTTTAGAATTTCATATTTGAGTCTTTTACAGGAAAAAACTAACTGAGAGCTAAATTCCATCTTCAGGCGTGCTTTACATAAGTCGCATTTGAAATTTGATGGGTCTTTCTCCATCATGAGAATCCACTTCTTGAGGCACTGCTCGTGGATGTATTTTATTGAACCACTGCAACTACATGGAGACGTGATTGGGTTGTTTGGAGACCCAACGTCAAGACATATACGGCAGAATTCTTTTGGGTCTTCTGATGTTTTATCTAAGTTTTGGAACTTTGATGGAGTCTTGGTCTGGGAGTTTTCAGATTCCATGAATATTATTATTGGATTTGATTGATTATTATACAAGCTGAAATCTTGTTAATTTTAGTATTTAGGGGTTTTTAGGATGGGTTGAATTTTAGATATTTTTTTATTTTAGAGGGTTGTGGGTTGAGGGGTTGTCATTCTTGTGATTTTTAAATGAATTTTGGATTTATCTGGGTTCTTATTGTTTATTACTTGTTTTTTGAGTATTATAGAAAGATTTTCAAATAATATTATGTAATGAATTAATAAATATGTTTGACTTTTATATGTTTTTGGATAACATCTTTAGCTTTTGTTTGATTAATAAGTACTTAAGCTATGGATTTGAATTATATTCTGAATTTTTTTAAAGGATTAGGATAGTTTAGAGTCGAATATACGATATATAAGCTTTTCGTTGAACAAACTCGAATTTCGATATTTGATTATTTCTAAATCGTCTTTTTGTTTATTGGATTGTCTTACTACGAAGACTTGAACACTATGGTAATAACTTTTGACATATTTGATCAAAGTTCACTCATCATTCCTCAGAAAGAAAAACCATAGAGCCAGAACTGCTAGATATAAAATTTTACTTACTTTGATTTAATTGGATGTGTAAATATGATTAAAACTTAAATCTCGTAAACTTAGCAGTGATAATATGAAGAATTAGAAAACTGATGCTATTTGTGTTAATAAATTTATTAATATATATAATTATCACATATCTAGACTCTATCTATTTATCTAAACTATTTGATGATTGTTTACAATTTAATTAATTCTTAAAGAATCATTCTTTGCATCTCAAAATTATCTTGAGGTTTTTCTATGATTAACTCGTAGAAAATTCTCAATCAAATTATTTCTCAGAGATATTTATCCAAAAATATCCACCTTCATATACATTAAAAGTAATTGAATTTAATAATTAGAAGAGAATCAAATAGTGAACTTAAAAAATTTGAAAGAATCATCAATCAAGTAAAATCTTCTGTTAATAAACAAGTTTCCAATTCACAAATCACTAAACAAATTTCTACTAATTAATGGATAGATTACAATATATGCTTGAAAAAAGGACTTTGATTGCATTTACCCTTTAAAATAATTCTATTTTTATCTAAGAGCTCATTTATATCATCATGGTCAAAGAGATTTTTATTCATATTCGTTCTTAGTGTAACGAACTTCAGCTTTTATCTATTTGATGGACTATTATTTTTACAGCTTCTTTCGCTTGGTTAAGTTTCCCATTTTTAGATAAAGCCTTTTTAAATCATTCTAAGAGGAGCTCGAGTGAAGGCTACTTTGAGCTTTTTTGGCTTTCTCTGTTTTAAGAAACTAGCATAGAGCAAATGCCACCTCAAACACGTTCCTTTGATTTTATCGCTTCTTCCAGTAACTATTTGAAGAGGGTTCCTCATGTTTCAAGCAGGTACTCGATTAAACAAACTTTTACTCGTTCCAATTTGATAGCATTGATAAATCTTCTTTTTTTTTAAACAACATAAATCTTCTATATCCTGAATGATTCTTTCGTTTTATCAATTAACTGAGTGATTCTTTGAGTGATCCTAATATCTTTAACAAGTAAAATATTCTTTGATATGTGCCTCGGATGGTTCTTTTAATCATGTAAGAGAGAGCTTTCTTGAATTTTTCGAAAGAATATTATCGATTATTGCAACTTGCTTGATTTTATTAGCATAACCTCCCAAATCTTATTTACTTTTTTCAATTTTTCTAGTCAAGATTTGAGCAGCTCCTTGTTTTTATTAGGTCCACCAATTAATTTTTAATCTTATTAAAAATCCTATTCCAACTTCCCTTTATTCCAAGGTACAGAAATTAAATTCTATAGTAAATAGAAAATATCGGATTCTATTACTTTTAATGATTACTAGTCTTTTGAATTTATGACTTGAATATAAAAAGTTTTAGTTTTTTTTGAAGATTATTTGAACTTTCTTTGTTTTATCGAAAATTTTAAGTTCTTTGATCTTCATCAGCTCTTCAATTCACTTCTCAAACTATCCTTCTTTATGTCTTTTCATTTGCAGCAGCCTCTAAAATGCTTTTTCCCTGATTTGTGAGACTTTCCTCGATTCTTGTTCTTTTAGTCGAAATTTTTCTAAATTTTCTGGACTTTGAAGCGATTTCTCACTTTTTAAGTTTTATTAAATTGGTCTTTCTCGTTCTGCTAGCTGGGGCGGGCTAAAGTCGAAAGAGTCGTAAGGGTTGGAATAGATTTGGACTGAGCTCATCTTTCAGTTGGCTTCGCTCATCTGGTAAGGTCCTGGTTTCTTCCTTCTTGCACTGTTTGCTGAGAGCACTGCCCTTGTGGAATGATTCGCTGCAATAACTAAAGCGAAATTTGAAGCCTCATTCTTTGCAGATTGATTGGATAATTTTTTTCTCTGTATTTCAATCTGCTTAAGGACATCATTGGAAGTTAGGCTTTTCATTGTTTTTTGTTTGATTTGAATTTCAGATATTTTGGAAACAGCTTTTTAAAAGTAGAGATATCAGGTCAAGATCTAGATAAAGTGAGAATTATTATTTTGGATAGTTTTAATTAAGCATCTGGATGGGGTGAAAGTGGGTTTCATTATATCAGTAGACAAAACAATATTCCAAATCTTTATTAATCCTCATATCAAACCCTTCAAACCCTTCAAAAACACTAATCTCCAAACCGACTAAAAATAAAATGACTTTAAACCCAAAGATATCCCAACCGTCCTTACTCTTATCAACCTCTCCAAGCAACTCTCCATCCAACCAATACCTAAACCATCCTCCAAGCCCTTCAAAGTTGCCGTCATTGCATCCCTCTCTAAACCGTTCATTCAACAACGAATCTCTAATAAAGAACCAAAAGTCTCTCCAACTATCAAACAAGCATTCAATCCTTCGAAGTTTCATGAAAGTAGACAAAGAAGAAGCATCATTACGCGACGAGTCATCTTTAAACCGTTCCTTCAAACGAATGTCAGCGGCAATGAAACTGATCGGTCCAAATCCAACTTCGCCTTCTTCTCTAGAGTCATCAATAGTTTCCTCATTATTACCAATAAACGACACAAAAATCCGGAGTAAATGTCGAAGCGTTGACCTTGCACAGCAGAAATGGTTGGAAGAATCTTCTCATTCTTGGCGTGCAAAGTTAAATTCAACTCCGAAATCAAGAAGTAAAACTTTCCAGGCCTTTCTTCTTGAACTGTTCGAGGCACTTGATGAAGACCATAGCAATAAATTGACGGCAGATGAATTCATCATGCCTTTACTTGCTTATGGCATTTCAAGTGACCCGAAGTATATTGAAAAAGCTCTGATTCAGATGTTTTCAAAGGATTTATCAGAGATTTTCATTGAAAAAGAACAATTTTTAAGACTTTTTGTTGAAGACCCGAGGACTGAGAATATTTTAAAAGCTTTAGAGTTTCATACTCGTTGTTATTTAAATGACGTTGAAAAAGCTCGTGTTGCCAGAAGGAAAAGTTTAGGGATTCTTACCAGGACTGAAACAAGAATCGAAGAAGTAGTTCCTAAAGTCTTCTGCACAATCGACCAGTACCTTCTAATCATAAAAAAGTGGTGGAAAGAACTGACCCTTTGCAAAAACTCTTTACAAGACGAAAACGAAAAGATTCATAAAAGCAAATTCATGGATTTTCTCACTGGCAAAAATTTAGTTTCTAATAAAATCGAAGCTTTTCGCCTTGCAACGACCAGTGAAAGAATGGGAATGATCGACTTTGAAAGCTTTGAAAAAATCTTCTTAAAAGCTATTCTCAAGTCTGCTCTTATCAACTTAGCAGAAGGTTTAAATAACAAAAAATTCGCAGGAGAAGACTCGCTCGCCATTCGGCTCGCAAGATGTCAGAGAAAGTTCATGGTTTCTGGAGTTGGACAAAAAAATACTGTCTTAAGTCTTCAAGGACGACAGGCTCTTCAGGCAGTTTCTAGATTTCAGACTTATCATATTCAATCCGCCAGAAATAAAGCAATGGTCGATGTTCGCGAAGTTCTTAGAAAGGATGAAGAAGATGCTGATGATAAACTTTTAGGCTATCTTTATAAAATCAATGAGGATGCAGAAAAGTTCTTGGATCCGTGGGGAAATTTGAAACATGGGCAGAAAACTTGGGAAATTAGGGAAAAAGTTAGGAATAGTTTTGAGAAGTTTTGATAGGTTTTAAGGTTTTGGAGACTAGGGTTAGTCTCATATTTTTTGGATTTGCTATTGTCATGAGTCTGCCCCCAATCAAGTTGAAAGGTAGGGGATCCTTATCTCTTCCAAAAGCCTTGCAATCAAATTTTACATCATCAAACGATTACAGGTACTACGAACCCCAAATCCCAATAATAAGACTAGACAAAAAGATGCGTCCAGAGATCAACGTAAAAAAAATCTACAGCAAAAGATCAGTCCCATCAATCGAAAACATAAAAATGACAGGTTCCCGACTGTCTCCAATTCTACCCTCTCCAGGACTACTCGACACAAACAAGAAAAGCACTTACCTTAAAAAGAAATACGTTGACTACATCCAAGACAGAAGAGTTTCTGAATATGCAAACGACTTTACTAAACCAATCAGAGACTATTTCAGTGTTTCTCCTCCTTTGCATAAGTCTTTCATTGAAAAGTCTCAGGTGAAAACAACTGTCATTGAAAAAAAACCTGAAAAAAATACACATTTCGAAAACTTGGCATATGTCCCTGAAGCGAAATTATATGAAAGTTATAATGAACAACCTCATCAACGGGTTAGAGTTGTTCATAGCAAAAGAGCTCCTCCTGAAGCTAAGACTAGCATGAAAAAGCAGAAGGTTGAAATTAGCTTTAGTAGGTTTATGAATGAAAACTTGCAAACTGACTGGAATTCTTTTGATCTTGAAGAATGGGAATTGGACCCTGATGGATAGTTTGGTTTTAGTAAAGCCAGTTAAACCCTTTATTAAATTTTTCATTCCCAACATCATTAAAAATGGGTCTTTTAAAGTTAATGCGAAATGGTTCAGTTCCTCGTCACATCGCATTCATCATGGATGGCAACCGAAGATGGGCTGTTCGTTCGGGTATGCAAAAGCACAAGGGTCACAGTTTTGGACTAGAAAAGCTGATTGAAGTAATAAACTGGTGTCTCGAACTTGGAGTAGGAATCTTGACCGTCTTCGCCTTTTCAACTGACAACTTCAACCGAAGCCCAGAAGAAATAGAAGAACTGATGAGTCTCTTCAGAAAAGGCTGTGAAAAGCTTCAAAAAACCAGCGAATCCGTGATAACCAAAGGAGTTCGAGTAAAAATCATCGGAAACATCGAAAAATTCCCAGAAGAAACTAAAACCTCTTTAATAAACCTAGAAAAAACAACAGAAAACAACAATCTCTGCACTTTAAACATCTGTCTAGGCTACGGCAGCGCCGAAGAAATTCTAGATTCCATTGAAAAATGTCGAATTCGCTTTAAAAACGGAGAAGAAGCGACTGAAGAGATGTTCGAAGAAGAACTTTCAATAAAAGATCCTGTTGACTTGATGGTAAGAACAGGTGAAAGCCGCTTAAGCAACTTTTTGCTTTACCAGTGCTCAAAAAACACGAAATTTCTAATGATGAAAGACATTCTCTGGCCAGAGCTGAAGATCTGGCACATGTTTTACATAATCTTCAGCTACCAGTACTTGCTTTAATCATAAAAATTTCAACTCTTCATCTAAAGTATTCTCAAATTGCTCTAAAACCTCTTCCGAGTCGTCTTCACCCATTCCAAAAAGATTTTCCTTTCCATCTAAAATACTTCTCCCTTCAATCACTCTACAAATTCCTTTCCATTTTTCAATTTCATTTGAATCAAGCATTTTCAGGCAAATTTCACATCTTTTTTCAACTGGAGTTTCACTTTTACATTCGCAGATCTGCTCGAAATTTAAGATTATTGAAAAGTTTTCGCTTACGGTTGAAGATTTTTGGAACTTGTAAGGGTCTAGCTCGTATTTTCGTAGAACGAGGACCTTGTTGTAAGGGATAAAACCTGTGTTGAATGAAAAACGACAGATTTTTGATTGGCGGAACTTTCCCCAGTGAAGGATTTTGCAGAGGATGTCGCCTTGGAGGAAGACTGGATGGAAAACTGTCACTGTGTGAAGACGGTTGCTTTGCCAGTCATCTGTTAAGTGAACTTGATGGTCTCTTTCGATTTGCTTGCTTGTGTAGATTAAGGATTTTTCGTAGTATAACTCGATTATTGGCTTGCAGGAACTTTCTTTTAGGTGAGGAGAGGTCCTGAATTGTAGAGAAACTGGTTTCAAAATCAAAGGACTTCTAACATTCCCTTCAAGTATCGAGCAAAAATACCTAATATATCTAACTTGTGAAGGCTGAGTGACTCCTCCTCCCTCCTTAAAACGTTTAACCTGATAATATCTCATCGCTGAGTCAGCATCTCTAAAGAATCCAGTAAAGAGCAGATAACAACAAATCAAAGTTCCAGTCCTTCCTTTGCCTGCTCGACAGTTGACAGCAACGATATTTAAAATATCTGACTCAAGCCAAGTTTCAATCGACTTGCAAGCTCTGAATAGTAAATCTATTGGGGGAGGGTAGTGGTCCTGCCAGGGGAATTCTTTGACTTGTTCTGCGAATTTGTCGTAGTTATAAGGAATCCCGCTCAGGTTGTAGACTTGGTACTTGTTTTTATGATGACTTTCTAGGAAATCTGAGACCAGGTTCAAGTTGTTCCGATATAATTTTGAAATGCCTTCTCCTGGAATAGACATAGCGATGATTCTTGGAGTAATGTAGCTAAGATCAAGGTTGTAACCTTCTTCTTTGTATCTTTTCTTTTTACCTGAGACTATTGATCTTATGTAGTCCATATAATTATTTAGAGTTTATAGGTTTATATCAATACTTTGAGATATGGTTTGGTATTGTAAAGAAGAGTCAAAAGTTTCTTAATTATAAAAATAGAGACTTTTTCCTTTCAGTAAATTTGAATATTTTTTATTTTAGTTTAGTTAACTTAAATACTAGTTAATATATTCATAATATTCATGAAAGATTGATGAGCATTTCAAATATTTATTCGTATTGATGAGCATTTCAAATATTAATTCATGTAACAATGATTAACCTAGAACTTAATTAACTTCATCAAATTTCTATAACCTAAAAAAACAATAATTAAACAACTAAATCAATAATTCGAACACTTTCCATCAAATTTATCTAAATTCAACTTACTTTCCTTACTTTTCATAATATTTCATATGTCGAAAAAAAACTCACAAAAGGGAAAATCTAAACCAAAACCATGTCAAAAGTTATCATCAGCTGAGAACTCATTTTTAAATGAAACAAGTTTCATAAGCGAGATCGATCTCGACATCAGACTAGAAATCGAGAAGAAATTCAAAAAATCTTCTGTCAATTCAAAATACGTGTTTCCACGAGTCCAGTCAAAAGCCTTTAAACCCACTACAAAAAAATCGACTTCAAGACCAAATTCAAGATCAAAGCTTCAGCTTTTGAAGTCCCTTCCAGTCATGCACAAGTTTACGAAATCAACTTTTGACGTGACTAATTTAGTTTCAAACAACTTGAACTTGAAAAAGATGCATCGAGCAACTTCGAGTATCAAGATTTTGAAGGAAAAGGAAAAAAAGAATATTCATTCAAGACACTCTAGTCATTTGGCTAGGTCTAAAAGTCCTATGGAGACTAACAAGGTGAAAAGCAGAGAAAGTTCTGCCCGTGATACTAACAGACATAATAGAAATGCTAGTTCTAAACGAGGGTATTATGATGGTATCTTGATCAAACAGAAATCAGGACTTAAGAAATCGAATCATTTATATACTGCTTCTATTGAATCAGTTGTGCCTGGTGATATTATCAAGACGGTATCTTACTATTAATAATTATAAATGGGATGCGATTTTTCTACTCTTGTGAAGCAAGATTTCACCGAAAAATTTTCAAACTTGCAAAAAACTTTACAAAAGATCCACAAGAAACAAGAAAGAATCTCAAAGCAACTAAGCCACTACAAAAACGAAAACCTTCCCCAACTCGAAACAAATCAAATCCGTTCAACTCTCTGGAGCCAACTAGAAGACCTTCAAAACCTAATAAGCGACTTTTCCAGAGTCCCAGAAGAAGAAAAAGAAAGTCTTTCCTTAAGCATCAGCAGTTCATTCGAAGAAGCTCCACGTCCTCCAATTTCGGTCGAATCTCGTGAAAAGCTGAGAATATCAAAGCAAGATTCTGACATTTTGACTAAATCAGCGAAAGGTCAAAACGTGAAGCTTTACACGACTGAGTCAATCTTAGAAGACCCAGAGATCATGGCTTTAATCAGCAAAAATCGAGATAAACTGATGAAAAAGTTAACCAAATAATAAAAACATTAAAATCACTTAGAATTTCAGGTATTTTCTTGAAATCTTACCTCGAAACATCCGGTCGTATTTTTTTCGGTAGTCTGGGGCGAGGAGGTTGTTGTTTAACATGCACAGGTCTGAAAATTCCTTCTCGTCGTATGGGATTGAGTCTGAGGTTGAGTTTATTTGGAGGTCTATTACTTGGTTTATTGAAAGTTTTATTGAGGATACTTTGCTGGATGAACGTGAATCGCGCTTTAGCAACGGCTTTCTTTTTGTGGGGGAACAGGAACGTAGGAATTGATGAGGGTCACGATTGTGCTTATTTAACGGGTTAGGTGAAGGTATCGGGGTTGAAGGCTTCGAAATTGCAGGATTATTAGATAATTTGAATGCATTTAACCTCATAAACGAATAGAAATAATCATTTGTCAGTTTTTGAGGGCATAGCTTCAGCTCACAGACAGCTTCTTTTCTGATGTTTCTAAGAGATTTAATTTTCTTGTTGTTGAAGTCCATTAATTAATTATAGTAGTGATTTGGCAGTTTTTCTTAAACATGAAATCAACTTTAAAGCCTTTTTACGCTATGAGATAAAAAATTAAATGAATAAAAATTGAGAATTAATCACTCTATATGTTTAGTCCTCGTAAAATCACGATATTTAAATGATTTAATTTATTGTTAATTTTAAATTATTACCTTCGAAAGTACTCCTTAGTAAGGTACTTGGATTTAAATATTAAAGCAAAATATTTGTTCGATCGTAATATACAATCGGAGATAATTGAACAATGAATGTTTTTAAAAAATTTTAACTCCTTATAAATAACATCAATATAGACTTTCATCTTCTACCTTTACCCAAAGTATTCTATAAAACCTGAATAAAATTCTAAATTCTATCAAAAATTCTAATAAAATAGGGCAATGATCCTTTTTATAACCCTATATCTACAACAGGTCTCATCTTTCCAAATTTTCTGCGAGCAAGTCCTAAACATTTCATCAGAATCCAACAAAAAGTACGAAATTTCTCTAGAAAACCCTCCAGACTCCCCCTTCTTCATCATCGGTCGAAAATCTTCAGACCCTATTCTTTCAATTTCTGATTTCGGTGACTGGAAAAGCATTCTCGACATTTATTCCCTGTCATCATTCAACACTCAATCACGCCTTTTATCTTTTCATTCCCCTGAAAATTTAAATCGTCTTTTTTTTTCTGTTTGCAGTTTTGAGTCTTTTGAAGAGTTTCCAGTGTTGACTTATTCAGAAAAAACTGAAACTTGTGAACCTTCATGTGTTAAAAAGCAGGGAAAATGTGAAAAAGGACGATGTTTTTGTGAAAAAAGGTTTACTGGCGATATTTGCGAAATTAAAAACATTCGTGTCACTGAAGGATATTCGAAAAGATTTAAAATTCCTGAGTTTTCATTCATTTTTTTTGAGTGTTCTGAGGATTTAAAGTTGGAGTTCAAGGATAAATCTGGAAATATTCATTTTTTTACTGATAAAAAAGCTTTTCCTAGTTTTTTTGGATTTAAAAAGTACGCAAATGAATTCAAATCGTTTTCTGGCATTGAAACATGCCCTTATATTACAGCTTTTTGTGCAGGGAAAGAATGTGAATTCAAAGTTGTGGAAGAAATTGAAGATTGGTTTAAAAGTCAAGAGGCGATTATTATTACTTCAACGGTTTTAGGGATTTTTGTTTGTTTAGCTGCCTTTTGCAATTTAATCAGGTATTTTCGTAGCAAAGAACCAAAGAAAATCGATATCAGCGAAACTGAAATTGATTCGCTGGCTCCAATGAGAAACTTTGAAGAGATTGGAGAATCTGGAGCATGCTCTATTTGTTTATCTGACTTTCAGATAAATGATGATATAAGAAGCATTTTGAAATGCATGCATTACTTTCATGCAAGTTGCATTTCTGAGTGGTTTCAACGTAAAATAGTTTGTCCTAATTGCAACTTAAGCATAATGGACGAGAATAAGATTTAAAAATTCTTATTAATCATTGATAAAAAAATCTTAAATATATCTGATAAAAAGAAAACTATGCTGTCTATTCTAAAAGACAGCCAAATGTTAATCTCAGAAAAAATCTGTTCTTTAGCCAAGCATCATTCATTTTATCTTGAAGGCCATTCAGATACTATCAGCTTAATATGCATCTCAAACGACAAATCCCTTTTAGGAACAGGTTCGATGAGTCGTTCATTCCACATTTGGAGTACCTCAAAACGATGTCAAGAATCAGTTTTCAGAGAAATATCGGGCGGAATCCACTCAATCGCGATTTCTGATTCAAATAAATACGGGATTTGCGGGACAGGTGCCAAAGAGGTTAAAGTCTTCAACCTTTTCACAAAAGAAGAAGAGCATAGCTTCGACGTTGATTCAAGACTGATATGGAGACTAGCTTTGGTATCAGACTGCAAATTAATCATTTCGGCTGGTATTACAAGTTCAATCCACGTGTACAACTTTTATAAGAAAGTGGAAGTCGCAAAGTTAAAGGGTCACAAATCAGGAATCACTGAATTACTCGTCATCAATGATCGAGGACTGGTTTCAGCTTGTTTTGATGGCTTCATTATCTTCTGGGATCTATTTCACATGAATGCGAAAAAAAGCTTCAAGGCTCATTCAGGCTTTATAAATCAACTCTTGTTTTTCAAGCAGGCTGGAATAGTTGTGTCTTGCTCGAAAGACTCTACTGTTAAACTTTGGGATTTGGAACAAGGTCAAATAGTTTCAAGTTTTTTAGAGCATCATGGTTCTGTTAATTCTTGCAGTTTGAATTTTGATGGTACTTTGATGGTTACTGCTGCTGGTGATGGTGTTTGTGTCTGGGATTTGAGATTGATGAAGATGAAAAATAGAACTTGGGAATCTCAGAGACTGGTATTTTTCGCTGACTTCCTTGAAAATGACACGTTAATCGTTTCTGCCTCATCACGTTTGATAAAAATTTGGAATCGAGAGTCAGATGAAACAATAAAAAACATTGAAACCCCAAGACTTGAGTTTCTGAAAATAGTGAAATTTAATGGTTTCATAATCACAGCCTGCAGTGATTATTCTATAAAATCATGGGACCAGCAAGATCTGAAAGAATTCAACTTTCAAGGCCATCTAGACTACGTTTCTTATTTAAGAGTCGAAAATGATAAAGTTTTGGTAACTGGGGGAAAGGATGGAACTGTGAGAATCTGGAACTTGAGAGAAAAAAAAGAAATGATTTGTCTTTCTGGACATAAAAGATTCATTAAAAAAATAGCTTTTACAAAAAACTTCAAATTTTTTGTTTCGGCTTCGAATGATTTAATGTTTTGTATTTGGAGAAATAGAGAAGTTGAATTATTGTTCTCGGTTAAGTGATTAAAATTATTTAGGCAATCATAAAAGAATGCATATAAATAAGTTATTTTAAATAAGTTTTAGAGAGATTTATAATAGAGTTACTTGAAATATTTTACTATTGATTCATTCTTAACTTCAAAGTTTCATTTCATTAGTGATTGGCTTTTGATCTTAGACTGTAAAGATTTATTTGAAGATTTCACAATTTAAAATAAAATAATGACTATAAATTCTAATTTCATGTTATACAAGAATAAGGGAAAAATACTGATTGATTATATTGAAGAGTATGTAGTGCTAATATAAAAATTAGAATTCAGATCAAAATGATGAGCTATAACAATAGGAAAAAATTTAAGAGAAAGATGATTTGATTAATCATCACTTTTTCTTCTGGTATTTTATTCACCTGTAAAAATATCAGTCTGATGGAAAAATCATAATTTTATCCTAATTTAAATATTCATATGTAATGATAATTGATGAATGAAATTAAGCTACTATTTAATTAGTAGTATCAAATTTATCTAATACCAATCAATTTGTTAATTTACTCCTAATTTCGGGAATTTCTACCTAGAGTGAATTCAAAGGTATGCAAAAGTTTATTCAATATTATTATTTATATGGCTCTGAAATTTTGAATGATTTAAGATTTAGTACTATTTTATAATAGCTTGAAATGCACAAGTATGCACAAAGTAGTGAAATATTATTAATTTGTGTAAGTATTTTGGTTTTATGAGAATTTAGTTATTTTTTACTGGAAATTATCATTCAGATATTTAATAAATAAAGAAATAAGTCAAAAACTATATTTTAAGTTAATATATCATTATAATTTAACCTTCTGATAAACTAGTTCCTGCAATAATATCAAATCTGAGTTCTTTATGTTTTTGTGATAAGCTCATCAATTATATTATCATTTTAATCATTAATAAAAAGAGTGATTTTTTTAGATTTTCTTTTAATCTGTTCTTGCTTTGCTAATATCCGTAGTGTTGCTGATTTTTATTACTTTCAAGGACTTCCCAGCCTAGTTACTTTTTCTAATAATTATATTTAAAAAGTTGAACTGTTGTATTTATAATTTGTCTTGCTATGCCAAATTATTTAATGAAAAATGAATAGTTTTATAGATAAGAAGTTTAAACAGCCCCAAATCCTAATCTCAATAAAAAAATTAAAATAATCTTTTCTATACTTATATTAACATATCACAATCAAAAAATTAGTCTCAAATCTATAAAGTATAAAACCTAAAGTCCTCCCCACCAAAAGCCCCTCCCCTAAATCCATCCTTTAATCTTTAAACCTAAACTATTCTACTTACAAACTAAAATACCAAAATTCCTACTACTTCCCAAGATATTATATTAATTATTCTGTATTTTCGTATTTCCTCTCGATTTCCTCTTCGCAGTATTCATAAACATATAATATTTCATCAGATACTCAGCACGAGCCCGGGTAGATTTTTCAATTCCATTACTTTCAAAAACATGTTCAAGCTGGTCCAACTCAGGTCTCGGGGTGAGACTTGTATACCCTCCAGAGCCCCGAACAAACAACTCCCTGATCTTCCCTTCAGCCTCCCTAAGTTCCTCACAAAGTCTTAAATTTTCCTTATTAATCGCTTTAGTCTTCGCAATCAAAGCCTTGACATAAACATTCATTTTCTTATTTTCTTCAGAACTTTGCGATATCTTTTCTTTTAATTCCTCAATTTCATCTTTCAAAACTTTTACTTCTTGATTGAGTTTAAAAATAACATCATCTCGCTTTTTTATCTCGTCTTCTTTGCTGAGGAGCTGGTTGTTGATTTCGTCGATGTTTTCTGTCAAGTCTTTTATTTTTTTTTCACTGTTTTCTTTGTTTGATATGATTTTGGCCAGGGCGAATTTTAACTGATTTTTTGCTTCAGCTCCGTCGTTTTTCTGTTCAAGGAGTCTGACGTATTCATGCTTTAAACTATCAATTTCTCCACTTTTTTCCTGGATGTTCTGTTTAAAACTCTTGATTTTTACATGAAGTTCTTTGTTTTGACTTTCGAACTTCTCTAAAGTACTTGAAAGGTACTCAGAAATATAGAAAAAAAGTACAAGATTGTCATTTTGAGCTGCAGAGTCATCGTATTTGTCATAAATCCAGTCGATTATCTCTACTTTTAATAACTTTTTATCGCAGAATAAACTTGGAAATATCTCATCGAGGCAAATTTTCAGTTCTTTTTGGAAGAATGTTGAATTTGATGCGAATAGTTCTAAAGTTTTAAAAGCGATTCTTGTTCGTGATGAACGGTCTGACTTTCCTTGAAGGCCGGAGACTGACTGTACTAAAGCTTGTTTTAGTTTCAATGACTGGGAACTAGTTTTTTCTTTTGGCGTGAAAAGAATTTCACGGTTTGGAGACTTGAAGAGGAATTTTTCGGAGTTGTGAGGGTCGTGAATTGGAAAAGATCCAAGACTTTCTGATTTGTAGTTGCTTGGCTGGAAGAGTTTTGGGGTTTTCATTTGTTTTTAGAGGTTTTTAATAAGATTTGATTGTATTGTGTAGTTAAGGCTTGTGAATTATTGATTGATTAGATCTTAGAAGTTTATTAATATTTAAGAGAGATTTTTTGAGATTTAAGATAGGAGATTAATATGAACTTAATATAGATTGAGTGTGAGTTTTTTTAATAGCATCTTTAATTCAACCAATCATTGATTTTATTTATGAAACAATTGATTTAGAATTGAAATTGAACTTTAAGAAACTGATTTCTTTGTTTTTAGATATTTATATAATTTAATTAGCTTAATAATCTATGTATTTATCTTCGAGCCAGTTCCAATTATCTTGAAATAAAAAGAGCTCGACTATTGAGTAGATATTTGGTATGGGGCTACTTAAATATTTGGATTTTAAAAGGAAAAGGGTACAAATGGATAGAGTTTATGAGGAAGTTATAGATACTTTTAATAATAAAAATTTGTATGAAGCAATTATTCGATCATCTGGGTACTCTGAACTGATTAAAGCCAAAAGATAAAAAATCATTATTATTATTCATTGTACCTAACCCATGCTTTTTAACATCAAGCCCCTTCATAAGTTCCGATAGACACTCTTGAAATGTTCAAATCAATTTTTGAATCCACAGTTAAAATTTCATTGAAATCAATTTTTATTAAGTTCCATGAAAATTCCTTCGCCTTCGAATTCCCCATTTGAAGGCTTCCCTAATAAATTACCTTATTATTATAAACGATTTCTACATATCAATAAAAAACTATCAACGAAGATGCACTTATATTGAAAATTTTTCTTAACTCGCATTTTTCACATGATTATTTTTATCATTTTCTAAAACTGAGAATATTGACATTATTTGCCATAGTCTTACTTTTGCAATTTTTCCAAAAGCACAGATTAACAAGAGTCGTTCCTGCTGATGGCCTGAAAAAGACACCCTGAAGCCAGAATTTTTCACTATTTTCATGTTCAACGAGCCTGTTCTGGATGAGTTCAAAATAAGCCTCGATGAGACTCCCAAACTTATTTTATTTCGAAAACCATTCATGTCTCTTTAAAGACACCCTCGTAAAGATAACTGAAAAATATTTCGATAGTTTCGCTGTTTTCTCGATCATTAATAAGCTGCTAAAATAAAAAAGATAATTGATAACTCCAGGTTATAATTTCTTCGCAGTTCTTTATCAATTCGCTTTTTTCATCATTCTGAACTCCCTGATGTGATATTTTTGTTATTCTTAATTGAAATTTTTTCTTTTTATTATTATTCCAGAAATCGCATCAGGCTAGCTTTATAATTTTTCTGAAAAATTTATCTAGTTCATCACATTTGCCTTATTTGTTTTCTTCGAAAATCTTCTAATGATCAAACAGTTCTCTATTGTAAAGCTCATGAATTCTCCAACTAAATTAATAATCAAGACAAATGCAAACATCTTGAATGCGAATCACAACTAATTCATTTAAACTCAATTTATACTAAACAACAAAAGATTAATTGAATGATTGAACAACGTCCACTCCATACAATCAATAAAATCTCTCCAAAAACAAAATCCTAAAATCCTTAAATCCTTAAATATCTCCATTCCCCAAACCCTAAAAATCCATCTAAAACTAAAATGGACCTTGAAGAAAACCTGAACATCTCAAATTCCTGGATCCCAGTAAAAGCCCTTCGAAACGCTGCAGACATAAAAGACTCTCTAAAGCGTGGATACCACCGTAAAACAGCATCATCGCCTTCAGCAAGTCCAAGTAAATCCTCAATTTCCGTGGAAGTAAAAGCGAACTCTCCAAGTTCAAACACGATTCACTTCAACTCTCTTCACAGTCGTTACAACACTGCATCTCTCGACTTATGCCCGACACAGTTCGACCATTCAGAGTCAACCGAAAAACGGTACATCTCAAACATTTCTCGTCTAAACGAAGAGCTTCAAATAATGAGCACGCAGTTGAAACAAGCACATGAAACCATCGCAAGTCTCACGAAAAAAATAAACGACTCGAACGGTCAACACGCGCTTCACCTTCAGTCACTTCACGAGCGCCATGAGCAGAAAATGAGAAGAAACAAGCAAGATATGGATGACCTGATCAAAGAATTTCATATCAAATCACCAAACCTTGCACTGGAAAAGATCATTTTAGAGAAAAACCTGGAAATTGAAGTGCAAAAAAGAAAGTTTCAGGAACAGGTTGAAGATATGAGCAGAAGATTTGATTTGCAAATGGAGAGTAAAGAAAGGTTGCATAAGGACCAGATTCAGATGTTAAAAGATCAGTTTTTAGATGTGGTTGTTAAGATGAAGGAGAAGTTTTGTAAGGATGTTGAAGGACTTCAGGCGGAATTTAGACTGGAGGTTGACAGGGTCCAGACTTCTTTTGACGGAATGAAAGAAAAATCAGAGGAATTTAATGAAATCGATGATGACCTTCATATTGAGGAAATCAGTGAAAACGCTTTAAGCAAAAGACAATTCGCTGACTCTGACCTTGACTTGTCACTTAAACATTTGATCAATCAGATTAACTTGGAAAATGACGGCTCGATTTCTGACTTGCTACGTAATTAAAGTTGTAATTAATAAGTTGAATGAAAGAAAACTCTTTGATTCAATGTTTGCTTAAGGAAGACTCGAACTTTTGCAAAGGGCGCAATGGTTGTGTTGGGGAAATTTCTCACTGGTCTTATGAGGAAAATAAGGTGTTGAACTCGGATGTTTATAGAAAAAATAAGTTAAAGGTCTCTCCTGGTCGACTTCCTAGGGTGTTAGATGTTTCTGATGATAAAAACTGGAATGTTACAAACTTTAATCAGAAAATTGAACAGTGTAAAGGGTTTGATTATGTTGGAAGGAGGAGACTTGATCAGTTGTGTTTGAAACTGGTCAGGGGCCTTGTTAAGGAGTTTGATACGGAAAATTATGATGTTGGGAAAAAGTTTGATGGAAGTAGCTTGAAAAAAGTTTTTGTTAAAGGTGTTGGGCATGACCGGTCAAGGTCGTTGCAGTTATACCCAAACGAAAAAAACCAAATCAAATCCACTCTTGAAGACTCAAGATCACGAAAAGACTACATAAAACTAACTCTATCAAAAAAAAACTGCAAAACAGAAGATCTGAGTCTTATTCTCGAAGGCAAAGGTGAGGTAAAATACGAAAAGTCTCAAATATCAAATACGAAGCGAAGTTCAAGTAACATATCTTCAACTGTTCTGCCACAGATACGGTCTAAGTCAACGATTACTAATTTTTCTCTGTTTAACTCTGGAGTGCCGACGATATATCGCTTTTAATAGAATGAAATAGTTATTACAATGATTTTTCCTGATAGTCTTTCAAGAAGTATCGGCTGTGTACTTGGAGCCTGGGTCGGAGATGCCAGCGGATCAATCCTCGAGCATCGAATAAACATATCAGACTCAGAAGTAGACTACGCACTAACCCTCCCAGGAGGTGGAATATTCAATCTAGGTCCAGGTCAAATAACAGACGACGGTGAGTTAACCTGCAGCCTTCTCCGAGGTTTAATAAATTCTTCAGGTTCCTTAAACCTGAACAAAATAAGTGAAAGTTACTCAAAGTGGTTCCTTTCAAAGCCCTTCGACGTGGGAGGGACTCTTCGAAAGTCAATTCCAAAAGCCTGCAACATGAAGACTCACCAAGCCGAGTTAATGCGTCGAGGTGCAAAAAAATCAGAAAATTCTCAAAGCAACGGTTGTTTAATGCGAATTTCTCCTTTAGCAGTTTGGAGTCATCGCCTTCCGCCGGAAGAAGTCTTCCAAGCAGTGAGTGAAGAAGTAAAACTGACTCATCCTAATGTAACTGTTCAACTTGCCTGTTGTTTTTACGTCATCCTCGCAGGGCAACTGATTCGAGGCGTTGATAGAGAAGATGCTTATCAATTCACAAAGGACTTTATCATGCCCAGGGCCAATCAGGAGTTTAGAGAATGGGTCATGATCATTGAGGAAAAGGACTGTCAGCTTATTGTACATAAACCTGCTGGGTGGGTTAAAATTGCTTTTGTTTATTCTGTTAGGATTTTGAGAAGTCGAATGGAATTTTTAAGTGCTTTGAGGGAAATTGTTAAGAAGGGAGGAGATACTGATACTAATGCTTGTATTGTTGCTGCACTTGTTGGAGCTGCTGATGGGGTTCAAGGAATTCCGGTCGCTTTGGCCGAGAAGGTCAAATGTTGGGAACCTAGCATGGGTGGAGTTAAAAGGCCGAAGTTCTTGCAGGTTAAATATAATTGGGAATTAATTGAAACCTTGCATGGGCTGTCTCCAGAATCCTTAACAATAATAGGCGGAAGTTCTGCAATCCCTAATCCCCAATCTAACCCTACCAAACCTTAATAAATAATGGGTAAAAAACTCACATTCGTCGGTCTCTACATAGCAAACGCTTTAGGATGTTCAATCTACAGCGTGCTTCCTCCTTACCTTCCAAAGCAAGCAGAACGTAAAGACCTAAGTTCAACGATGACAGGTCTGATTCTTTGCGGTTACCCGATCACCGCATTTTTATCCTCAATCTTCCTGGCGAACTACGTCGGGCGGATCGGTAAGAAAAGGGTTCTTCTCGTAGGTTCATTCGCTGAATTTGTCGCGACTCTCGGTTTCAGTTTCATGCCAGTTCTTGACCAAAGCTCTTTTATCGGCTTCGGAATTGCGATGCGACTTCTTCAAGGTCTTGGAGCAGGTTTCATGGGAGTTGCAATATTCGCTATCATTGCCAGTGAGTTCGCAGACAACTTGCAGGCTTATTTAGGAATTTTGCAGACTTCAAACGCGGTTGGATTCATGGCTGGACCTTTTGGAGCGAGTTTACTTTACAGTATTAATGGCTTTTCATTGATTTTTCAGGTTTATGCTGTTATTTTCTTTGTTATGACACCTTTTGTGTGCTTTGCTATACCTGCTGATAGCAAAAGTGAGGAAACTCAGAATCCTTTGGGTAGTGGAAGTATTATGAAACAGAAAAAAGTGATGGTTTATTTTGTGGCTTTAATTGCGAGTTATACTACTATGTGCTACTTGTCACCGACTTACTCTTTGCATTTGGAGAAATATGATGTGCCTGAGAGCTTGTATGGGATTATTTTTGGATTACCGACTATTACTTATGCTCTTACTATTGGATTAGTCACTAAATCAAAGTCCAGAAAAAGCTCAATAATGGTTCTAGGCCTTGTAATCCTAACTCTTTCCTGCTTCCTGGCGGGTCCATGGGAGCCGACTCAATTACCTCACAGCGTTTTCATCTCAGTATCAGGAGTGATGTTGATCGGTATCGGTCTTTGCGCAGTGCAACTAACAGCGATTCCCGAGATGATCGAAAAGTCCCAAGGAATTTTCAGTGAGTACCCAAAAGAGCAAGTATCTGACATTTGTTCAGGAATAGCGAGCGCACTGGCTTTTTTTGCAGAGCTTTTCGCTCCTCCTTTATCAGGAGTCTTGGCGGATCAGATTGGGTTTAGCGACTCCGAAGCGGTTTTAGGAGGCGCTTTTGTGTTGGTCACTGCTCTGGTCTGGCTTGTCGTGAGGAGAGAAGCCCCTGCCAAGGTGAATAAGCTCCTTCCTGATATGGAATTGGGAGATATTCAAGAGTAGTTAATAGTTAAGGATTGAATTCGCATTTTGTTATTTTTACTTTTTGAGGATTATTTTTTTTTGGGTTGTGGACGGGTTGCATTGATGAATGACTTGTGGATGGCAGAGTAATGCTAAGCTATTGATTATCTAAAACGCGATTCCAAATATATTGACGATGCAATACATTGAGTTGTTCTCACATTTAATCGCAACACTTCCATCCTGGTTACTATCCCAATAGCAAGTGGTGCTAATATGCATTCCAGCGTCTCCCTTCTGCAAGATCATGCAAGAAACACAAAACTTGAAGTTAGAGCTCATCGTTTTTAAAGTCTTCACAATTTCTTCAGAGAGCGAGGCAGTCCATTGTTGCACTTCATCTTGGTTGTATTCTTTACTTGAAAGAAAAGAATTAACTAGTTTATTGACTGAAGTGGCTACTTCTTCTTTAAGTACTGCGAAAGACTCGTGCTGCATTTTATAATGAACTATAATAAAAGATGACAACGAAATAAATACACCCAATACAAAGAGTCCTATTAACTAAGCGGTACTATCTAAGGTTTTCTAATGTCAGCATGTTGAAGCGAGTCTCATACAAGATCTTTATCATGTAATTCGAACATTCTGAACACTCACACATCGAGTTCCGGTAAATGAAACAGTTCGCTGTTTGAAGGATGTTCTAATTGGATATCACAAAAAGAGTGTCGAGTTTCGTGTAATGCGCGATGTTGTTCTTTGGATTTAAAGGGTCAGGAATGCTAAGAGTTCTGAAGACCTATGTTTTTTTTACTGTCTTACTGCGGTATTCTTTACTGTCGAAACCTTCATATTCCACTGTGATGCATCTCTGATAATCAAATCGACCCAAGTAAAATTCAAAAAACTGTGACAAAATATGAGCTGACTTTCCATCTTTATCATGAGCTGAGAACTGCCAATTACTGTAGTTTTCTTGATAAAAATAAGCTACCATTAAAAACAAGCCATAACTTCCAATCCCTCCACGATAAGGTTCATGAAAATTACAGAAATAAATAAGTTGTTTTAACACAAGGTACACATGTTTAATAGTCTTGTAAGTCCCTAGAAACTTTTTGATTAAATTTCGACATTCGACTCCTTTATGTTTATTTTCTTGGACTGTGATATCGATTTTGATTTCTTCTCCTTTGTTTTTATGGTCTAAGCTTACTTTAATGACGGGGATGCTCGCTGTGAAGATCTTGTCAAGTTTCTTAATTCCTCTCATTGATTCAATATGGGGAAGAAGGTCTTTAAGTAGGTCGATAGGAGCAGTTGTGGTATGAGTGATGACCAAGTCGATATCAGAATAAGGCAACAGCAGGCCAGTTGAGAACGAGCCAAAAACTTCAACGTCTACTTCAGGGATAACCTGTTGTATGAGATTTTTAAACACGTCAACCGCTTCAGAGTACTTAAACTCTGCATTTGCTAGAAAGCGTTCCTGATCTCTTACAAATCCAAGGATATCATTTTGAAGAGCTGCAAAGATGACCTCAGGACTCTTTTCATTAAACTTCCTCATATAAAGCGGGGATAACTTCGACTTCACATTATATCCAGTGGACTTATTTCCATGTCCTTCTCGGAATTCATTCAATTCTTTCTCAAGTTTCTGAATATGAGTCGCTTGCACCCTGCTAATCTCTTCCAACTCTTTAAACCCTTTCTTATCATTCGGTTCATTTTTATCAGTCCAAAACACTTTCGCACATTCTCTACAAAAGACTTCAGTTTGTTGTTTGCAGTTAAAACAACATGAAGGGTCTTTATCAGTTTTCCGGGTGTTAGGGTAAGTCCGAGGGTTTTTGCCTTTGCCTCTCGAACGGTCCCACCCTTCTTTCTGAAACTTTTTCTTATCGTCTTTCGCGAGGACTTGCACACTATGAGAGTTGTGAAGACTGTTTGAATAGTCCTGTGCACCGTGAGTTGAATGACTGGAAACTTGCTTTAATTTGTTGGTCAAAGGACCCAAGATCTCAATGCAGGCCTTTTTGTCTTCAGCTATTGCAAGGTTATAAGCGGTGCAGTTGTCAAGGTTGCGAATGTTCGGGTCAAGACCTAGACTTAAAAGATACTCTAAAGACCCTTTGTGCCCATTTAATGCTGCGTAGTGAAGAGCTGTCGACTTTTTTATGTCGCTTTGAGAAGCGCTTGTACCGTGAGATATCAAAACCTTTAAAAGGTCTAAAGGCTCTCGGGTCTTGTGTGAGAGACTTAACATTAAAAGGCTTCGTTGTTGATGGTCAAGTTCTTGAGCATTCGCATTGTGTGCTAAAAACAACTTGACTGCTTCGAGAAAGCCTTTTGAACAGGCTTTTTGAAGAGCACTCATTGAGTTTGGCAACTTTGTTGATAAATCTGCACCGTTCTGAAGCAGAATACGAATTGTCTGCATATGGCTCTCCGTGAAGTCGTTCGTGTCAAGACACTTAAGTATTGCTGAGGAAAGAGTGACTTTGTCAGGTGGCTGGTTGTTTTTAAAATACTTTTCCAGTTCTTCCACCTGAGCGCATTCTGAGAAATCAAGTAAATCTTTTCTATACATTACTAAAGAATGGATTTATAGCCTCTTTAATAGAACCTTAATTTTCCGAAGTATTTTGAATAATCGCTGTTTTTAACTCCAACATCGGAGAAAAGCTACAAACTCCTTTACTAAAATAATTTTCATTTGCCTTTTCGATGTCACCCACAGTTTGACGAAGGTAGTTTTTAAACATCTCAGCTTTAGTGAAACCTATTTTAACCCACAGGTTAATCAAAACATCGACACTATCCCTAAAGAGCCCTGAAGTCCTAATCGGCCAAGAGTGGTTTAAAACATTTTTAACATGATGAGCCTGGACCCTGAAGTCCTCTATTTTCGACTCATAGTTTTCCAGACTGGTCTTCAAAAGACTGGCTTTAATTTCTTGATAATAAGGCAAAGCACAGAACTCATCAAGTGAAAAGTCGATGAATTCATCATAAAAGAAAGAAATAACTCGAGTTTCTTTTCCTGTAAAAACAACGATTCCTATTGAGTCAAATTCACTTTGACGGTAAAGGTCGACCTGGTTCTTTTTAATGACTCTTCTTTTGTAAAACTTGTGTGTGAAACATTTAACGATGTGACTAGGACTGAAGGACTTTGAACATTCATGTTTCAAGAAAAGTAAATCTCCAGCTTTTAAAGAGTTTTTAACAGATTCATTAATTTCGCGATTTTCAGTCTTTTTCAGCTCGAATTCATCTTTCGCCTTGTTGCTGAGATAGAGAAAATAACTGAAAGTTCCAGCTGAAAGAGACCCGAACAAGGAAAAAACTCGAAAAAGTCTTTTTCCTAATTTCGAAATTTTTTCCTGAAACATTAAGATTCTATTCTTGAGATTTCAATTTAACAGACTGGATATAAATGGAAACTCTTCATTACCCGAAGCAGTCTAGCATGACATCAAAGATTCAAACAGTTCAAATATCTCAGGTCTCTCCGAAATACTCCAACTTTGCATTTAAATCTTTTCTTTCAGATACAACTTTTGAGTCCGCTTCACTGAACAAAGAAATTCTTAAAAAAAACTTGCAAACAAAAAGACTGGCGAAACTAAAAACGCAACATGAAGAAGCTGTTGAAAAAGTGAGACAAGTTTCGACTGTTCATTCAAAAATTCGAAAATATATGCAACAGGTCCAAGTCTTTAAAAATCGACAAAGAGATTTTTTTAAGATGCAGGAAAAAATGAATGATTCTGTTGTTTTGATACAAAAAGTAGTCAGAGGGTTTTTAACTAGGAAGAAAATCGAGGAAGTAATTTAAAAATAGAGAATTATACCTGTTTATCAGAAGATTTTAAATAAGGATTTGGATGATATGTTGAAAAATGACAGGTTTTGCCTGTTTTTTGTAGGAAATTCAAGTCTTGAAGCGATTATCGTCTTGCAGAGGTTCTTTCGAAGATGTCTATTTTTGAAGAAACTGATGAAATTTGCAAAAGCTTTTAATTTACTTCAGAACCAGCAAGAAAATCGTAGGTCTTTACGTTTCCATCCATTTTTCCTTTGTTTTCACTGCAAAATCAAGGTAAACGAGGCAAATGAAGCAAAAGTTTTACATTTAAAACTAAGAAAAATCCGTCAAAACCTTGCAATTCTTTCCATAAAATCAAAACTAAAGCATTTAAAACTCAAAATGAAAACAGTTCGATATCGAGTCAAGCGATACTCAAAGCGTTTCGCTATAAAAGAAGTAGAAACACTTTTTCCAATATCAATAGAAAAGTCTTTATCAAACACAGACGCTTTAATTCCAATTCTAAAACTCGAAGAATCCGTGATTCAAACTGAAAAAGCAAAGCAGCCATCTGTTGATCGCTTTTCTCATTCAACAGAATTTTACATCCAACAAGACCTGATAAAAAAAGAAAGAATTGACAAAGGAAGAATCGTTTACGGAATTAAAAATAAATCGCCTTCAGTCTTGAGACCAATTTTTTCAGCGAAACAGGAAAAAAGACCTCAGACTACGAATGTGTTAACAATTCGCATGAATTTAGTGAAACCTGTAAGACCTGTCTTGAGACTTTCACCGAAAACTGAAAGTCCTTCTTTTCAGAAAAGCAGAAAAAGACATAAAAGGTACTCGGAAGGAGACTCGCCTCCTTATATGAGACAAACTGAAAATTCTAAGGCAAAGTTTCAAAATACACCTTCACCGGAAAATAGTCAGAAAAATTTGAAGGCTTCTGGGAATAATAGTATCAGGTATCCTACTTTTTCTTATGCTCAGAAAGTGAAAAATAAGGAGAAAGGTGAAGTTAAGGAAAAAAATAAGGAAAGACCTTGCACTGGATTTAGGATTAAGAGAAAGGTTGTTAGAAGTAAACAGATTTCTTGTGCTAGTTTTATTGACTTTCAGTTTGAACCACCGTTGTTAGATGTGCCTGATATGCAAAAGCAGATTTTTAGGCCGTTTTACTCGAAAGGGTAATTTTGTAATTTAAGGTTGATGATTTAGTAAATGGTAGGATTTTTAGTATTTGTGGTAGAAGTGAGTTTATAGGAAATTATGTAAAGTGAATTAATAATTAGTGCATTAGAAGTGAGTTTTAGTAAATTAAGTAAAGTGAATTAATAATTAGTGAATTAGAAGTGAGTAAAGTAGGAAATTTATTAGTATGGTGACTAAAGGGCTAGTGATTTGGAATAGGGAGAAGTAGATTATGTAATAGAAGTTAGTACATCATTCAATTCTAAACAATCTAAATGAAACTTAATAAAAATAGAAAATTAATCACCCAAGGTCAGCTAAGCTCCATTTATTGTCAGTAATCGAATACTTGACAAGAGTTTTTTCCTTATTAATAGTCAACAAGTAGTCCTCATCCCGAATCACCTGTATCCAAAAATACAAATAAACCGGAATATTTTCAATACTAGTTGTCGAGCTAAACCCTTCCTTTCCCGTATCATAAATAAACGAAATCTTATTCGGTTCTTCCGAGTCCTTCTCCCCTCCAAACACTAAAATTTTCTTAGAATCCAAAGCAAAGCATCCATGTTGCCAAATTTTTTCAGGTAACAAAGTCGGCAACAATGTCCAAACATTTAAATTAACACTGAACTTTTCAATAGAATTACTAACCGCATTTTGAAACCCTCCAAGAACATAAATCGATTCATTCAAATAACACCCAGCAGCACAAGTCCTTGGAAAATTGATTCTTCCAATAGGATTCCAATTTTCCGTATAAGTATCAAGAACTTCACAGAAACTATCACAAATATTTTCCTCATTTTTCCCTGAAATAATATAAACTTTATTCATGACCCTTAAAGAAATATGAGAAGAATGTCCTCGAAGCATAGGGACTCCATAGTTATACTGAAGCTTCACAGGATCGATGTACATGCAAGTCCTGTGAGATCCTGAATTCCTTTCAACTTTTCCACCTGTTACTAAAATGCGACCGTCAGCGAGGGTAGTGAATGAACTCCATCTGGATATATGAGGAGAGTTTGCTGGAAGTTCTTTTACAAGAAGTTCTTTTGTTGCAATGTTATAAGCGTAGAACTCTGTTGTCCCTCGATTCATGTAGTATAGAAATTTACTTGGAGCTGATAATTCAACTACTGGAAGTTGTTGAGGGGTAAAGACTATTGCTGGCAAAATCACATCTCCACTTATTGGCTTTATTGCTGTGTAATAAACTGAACTTTGAAGTAATTCTAAACCGTCTTCTACTAGCATTAAACGTTTCAAGCCTTGTTCTGCTAGTTCTAAAGTGTTTTGCTTTTGAAGGACTTGAAGTTTGATGCCGTTGAAGGTTTCTTGGATCTTTTTGTGAGTTGTGTTCTTGAATTGGATTATTTCGTCTACGGCCTTTTCGCAGAGAACATCTAAATCGGTTAAACTTTTCTCTTCGGCACTTTGGACCACGTCTGACATGTTTAGGATTTTTACTTGGTTTTCTTTTAAGGTTGATTGAAGAGTCTTTAGCTGGTCTTTGCAGATTTCGATTTCAGATTTTAGTAATTCTTCAGCTTTGCTTCTGGGAATTACTGTGTGGTCTGCATGCTTTTTTATGCATTGGGGGCAGATTAATAGTTTGTCTTCCCTACAAAACTGACTAAGTTCCTGCATATGAGCAAGACAAAAAAGGTTTTTCGACTTTCCAATAGGAAGTATTTTATGATGGGAAAAACGCGGTTTAGACAGATGAATAGCCGAGCAAGTTTCACAACAAGGTGCTTCACAAGCAATACATTCATTAGTAGCAGGAAAAGGCGAGTCTTTACAAAGTGAGCAAAGAATCGAAGAGCTTCTAGCATTCATAATCCGATACTCTCCAATAAGTGCTTCAAGTGCTTTATTCTTCGGAAGTCCTTCAGCAGAGGAATAAGCCAAAGGAGTTTTATTTCTGCAATAAGGACAAATAAGACTACTCACAGGGTCTTGTGAAAGCTTACTAAGCGAAATGATCTGACTTGCGCACTCATAGCAGAGGTTATGCGAACACTGTAAAATCACCGGATTTCTCAGTAGTTCCAAACAAACCGCGCAGGTGCATATTTCATCGATGTTCATTTATCCTGTTCATTAAACTAACTAAACTAAGGACTTACTGCAGCTTTACCCGCAAGGATGCCTTGAGAGAACTCTTGGTATAAGTGTCTCTTTGAATCATAGCTGAAAGGAAAGGCGTCTTTTTGAGATATCTTTTCGGGTAAGACTATTTCAGTCCTGAAATAAACATTTTTATAGTTGGTTTTTGAGTTCTCGATTCTTTCGAATACGTTGTGGAAGTTCACGATTTCGAAGTACCTTATTCCCATCTCTAATGCATTCTTTCCAGCAGCGTTGAAAGGAGCGAGTTTTCCATTGGTGACTAAAATGATATCGACAGTGATGTGAAGATTAAGATAACCAAGATCTTGACAGTAGTTAATAGCTGAAGCGACATCTACTCCAAACATTACTTCTCCTGATACAAATTGATGCTGGTCAATGTCAACAACAGGGAAATTCCCGTGATTATTCAAAGAAGCCCTGACAGCTCCAAGGAGTTTATCAGTGGAATATGAGGAGTTGAGAAGGTAATATTTACTTTCGTATAAATCAGTCACACCGACCAAGAAGAACCTGTCAAAAGTCCCGTCAAATCTATTTTTAATCGTTTGGCTCAAAGGGTAGTCATTATAAAGACCTGTCTTGAAAAAGTACCCAATCATTCTCCCCCCCCACCAAGACTTGTAAACTTGGGACCTTCTGAAGTTCAACCAAAAGTCACTCAGGGTGCTGTTCAAGCTCTGCTCTTCACCGAATAACGTCTGAGCCACAAACATGCCATTAAGGGCTCCTACTCCATTTCCAAGAACCACATCCCACATTGCCTCTCCTTGTGGCAGGTAAGTGATCAGACCTGATATCGCACCGGCTTGGAAGGCTCCTCGGTCGCTTCCTCCTCCTAAGACCAATGCTCGGCATCTCCCGTTTATCGCTTCGGTCACTTGAAATAAGGCAACAACTGCAAAGTACAACATAATCATTATTAAAAAATATGCAACAGATTTTCTATGAGGAGAGATGGGAGATGGGAGATGGGAAGATGGGAGATGGGAAGATGGGAGATGGGAGATGGGAAGATGAGAGATGGGAAGATGGCGTGATTGGAATTTGTGGATTATCGGAAGAGAAGAATTTTTTCTCTGAATATTTTGAATGGATTTTTTAAGAGTTGGGATTTGATTTTTTTTGGTTGGGAAGTCTTGAAGTTAAGGGTTTTTTGGTGTTATTGTTATTATTAGATTAGTACTCATCAGTTCTTTACTGATCTTTTCATTCATCATATCAAGATTTTTAAGTGTTAATCCTAAGTCTCCCTAGGTTTTATTTACCGATTCCAACAACTCTTACCACTTTCTCCTTCTTGACCTCGATTTTCAGTACTTTTTCAATAAAAGCTCTACAAATAACGCACTTTTTCTTAATTCCAACTAGTTTCCCAGAGCACTGAATACAGATTCCTCCATGTCCACAAGGTAAAAACACAGCATTACATTCATGTTCAAAGCAAATGCTGCATTTTTTATTGATGAAAGAAGATTCAGATTCCTCAATCGCAGGACATTCTTCTCCCTGCTCAGATTCTAAGACTATGGGCAATGTGCAGCTTCTGATGTGTCCAGGGCCTGAATCATCGATTGGCACTTCAGACATGGTCCTTCCCTTAAAGTTTGCTGCACAAGGTTTGAAATAAGTACTCGTGATTCTTTCTAAAGTCACTGGAGGAAAAAAGGCCAAAAGTGACTTTTCTTCTGAAGAACTTCTTGAAGGACTTTGTGGTTGTCTTTGAACTGTTCTTGAAGGAGATGGACTGTAAAGTTCTTGGACTATCCATGAAAGGAGCTGACTGTACATGAAAATTGAGAAGAGGACTAAAGGGATTAGGTATATTTGAAGGGGTAATAAACTTTTCCATGAGTTTTGAGGAAGTAACATGAAAACTAGACCGCTCGATCCTCCTCCTGTTGTTAGGTAGAAGAACCAGAGAGATGAGAATAGATCTTGTTTTGATCTACCTATATAAATGAATCTCACAGTTGATGTTATCAGACGGCCCAGAGCTACTGCTGATCCTAAAAAGAAAAACGAAATCATCACCCAAACTGGCCAAATAGTTGCTTTCCATGAACAAGAAATCACCCCAGTTTTTTTAAGTCCAGCTGAAAATACCAGAAGTGCCAAACAAAGTCTAAAAAATATTTCAAACTACCTGAAAATTACAATCATTAAATACCTGCAAATCGAATATTTTACCTTGAAAGTCTGAAAAACCAAGAAAACTCCAGATACCGTCACAGGGACCATCAAAATAAACACTGGAAATCCTTTACTTTTCATGTAAATAATCATGAAAATCCAGAAAACCATATCAAACATTCCAAGTAGAAGTTGACAAAAAGTCCACTTTTTATTTTCAAAGAAAGCCAACTTGAAAATCTGCACAAATGCAAGTCCTGCTTCAATTAACACAAACGGAACAAATATAACAGAAAAGTCAAACTTATAAAAAACATTGAGGCCTACAAGAGAAAAACAACAGATCATTCCAAGTGAAGACGTTACTAGTTTCATTAAAAATCCTCTAACAATAGTTTTCACATCTTTCACTACTTCATCTTCCTGACTTTCCAAACTTCTGCTATCCTCTGCCCCGTTTTCCACGTTTAAATTGCTGGCAGTATCCATTAATATTATTAAATCTGAGAAAATTCATCTTTCTCAATATTCTTACTTAAATAGCTATTCTATCTGGAAGTACCCTTCAGGCCAATGAATTCCATCAAAACTAAGTTCAAAAAATCTGGGCAAGAAAGCCTTTCCCAAACTTCGAGTTCCAAAAACAATTTCAAGATTTGCCCTCCAGTCCAAATGAATGACTTTAACCCGATTTTCAAGTATTTCAATAGAAGTGAGTCCTTTAACTACCAGAAACCAATGCCAAGCTGCGAACCCTGAAAAGATAACAGCGAAAACTGAGAACATGAAAAAAGTGAGTTTAAAAATCGAGTCATTTGACAAGTCATCGTAAAAGGCAAGACTTGAAATGAAGAAAGTTAAGCAACCAAGCCAGCAAAAAGTGATGAAAAGGACGAAATAACTGTGATTTTTTAAACCTACACAGGTGTTTATCCATGGGCAGTGATGGTCCATCTTCAAAACACATCTTCCGCAGATTGAACAGTGATGGGATCGATGAGCTTTACTGATTCCACATTTGGAACATGATGGAAGACCTTCTGTCATTGATGTGAAACCAGGACCTGTTGTTATTGACTTGTAGTAGTTGAAAATTAGGTTTAGAACTGAGAAGAGGAATAGGCTCAGAAGAAGCAAAGAGGTCGGAATTGATGAATTGTAGAGGAATGGAAATACTTTAAAGATGTAGCTGTAGGTTCCGCAAAGGATTAGCAGACTTGCGCAGAGGATTAACAGTGGACCTAGAATGCTCATGAAAAGTTTTTCACCGGAATCTTGGATTTGGACTTCTGTATCGAAATGGTTCATTTTTAGGATTTTTTTAGGATTTGAGGATTTTGATGTGGATTAGAAGGTTTTGGAGGAAAGGGGATTTTTTTGATTTTTTTTTTGTGAGGATTTTTTGGTGGGAGTTTATTAGAATGGAATTAGTTTTATGAAAAGATTAGGATTTTTTTGGAAGTGGAATAATTTGTGAAGGCTTTTTTGGATTTGATTATAAATTGTTGGAAATTGGTTTGTTTAAATTCACTGTAAGCTTAATTTTCTTTATCTTAATCATTCATTTTGAGTATTAAAAATTATAAACTGAATTGTGAAAAAGTATCTTAATTTAAAAAACTACTTCAATACAACCTTTTTCAATACTTTTGGTGAATTAATTCTTATGAGTTAAATATCGTTAAAATGTTACTATATTTCATGATGATTAGGCTTCATACTTTTTAGAATCTTTACTTGCTGCCTGAGGGCCTTATCTATTTGCCTTTGTTTTTATGAATAGGCCAATAATTTATAAGACAAATAATAGTGTATATTACAGCGTCGGGATAATCAAATTTAATAAAACATTTGAAGAAATCAACTCATTTAATCAAGGGTCAGTTTTTCTATTGATATTTCAAGCATTGTTTATATATTCACTCCTTAAATTATTCTATAATTCTTCAAAGAATCATCAACGCAAGCACCACCTTTTACCAGAACTTATCATCTGATCTAATAATATTAAACTACCTATTCTCTAATCACTGAACAAATGCATCATTTTCCCATACTCCTTCCGTTACTCTTCCATCACTCGAGGTCATCCTTCCATTTCCATGTTTCTTATGATTGAGCCATCCTCCTTCATACTTGCCTCCAGCCGCAAAATAATAAACACCATGCCCACTCATTATGCCATTCTTGAAATCGCCATCATATCTATCTCCATTAGCACAAAGCCATGTTCCCTTTCCATGTATCTGCGATTCCTTAAAGTTTCCTTTGATACTATCACCTTGAATATATTTTATGAGCCCATTCCCATGAAAATGACCATTAAAAAAGAATCCTTCATATTCATAATGTCCATTCAAAGTAATTTTTCCACACCCGCTCTTCTCACCATGTCTCCACAAGCCTTCAAAAGTTCCAGGATTGTTATAATTGTCCTTCCATTCATAAACTCCAAAACCTGACTTAAAGCTATCCAAATATTCTCCAAAATAACGATTTCCTGCTTCAGTCACTGTGATCCCAATACCATTTTCTTTTCCTCCACCTATCATTCCAAAATATTTCCTGCCACTGTCATATAAAATCTCACCGAAGCCGTTTAATCTATCATCAAAAGTTCCAGAAAGTGTTTTGTTCCCTTCTATTTTAATCTTTGAAGAATTTTTAGGTAGTTTTATTTTTTTAAGGTAAAAAAGTGTGCGAATTGCAGAAGTAATAAAAAGTACCTCTTCACTTTCAAAGGATATGTTTAGTGCATCGATGTCATCATTCTTATAAGAATTTGTGAGACATTTTTGGAAATCTTGAGTTAAATTTTTTACGTTTTTTAGAATTTGGTTTGAAAAATTTACTAGTTTTGACATGCTTGATTGGTACTGAGTGATTAAGTTTTTCTTATGTTCGTTTAAGTCTTGCATGTACTCAGAGACTTTAATGGGCTTTAAACCGCATTCATTTCTATGAGTTGCTTCATGGATGTGACAACCTGAATATTTATGCTGCTGGCAAACTCCTGTTGCTGGGTTAAGGCAGCCTGAGTAAGAACAATTCATTTATAAGTAGCTAGATTAATCAATATGGGTGTAAATGTCTATATTTTTTTTAATTTTATCAATTTAGATTATTACTATCAGCTTAATTATCTAGGGCCAGTAGGTAATTTGAGTAAATAGTTTTATTGATTTGAGCTTTGGAATGGATTTTTTACAGCTTAAGTATCAAATATCAATTAATTATACTCTGATAAATCATAACAGTAGCTTTTCACTTGGGTAATATTAGTATTCTTGATAATTCTGATATCATTATAAGTTTTTTCCAATTCAATACTTCATTCTTCAAACTATTCTATCTATAAAAATCAAGATTTAATAAAAGGTTCTTTTCACGTTACTTCCTGGTACCCTCCTCAGCATTATCTTTCATTCACTACAGTGACGAAGTTTCAGGAATGATCTAATCGTGAACCTAAGAGAGATGAAATTTTGCTTATTATTTTATGCGCATCCTCCCTTGTAATCATCTTCACCCTCTTATTTCCTATGAATAAATTGAGAATCAGTCTTAAAGTTAGATTAAATCGAAGAATACCTGAAAAAGTGATTTTTTAACAGTTGTTCTTATTTTAGACTATTTTCAGCTATCTGTAGTGTTCTTTATTTTTTCAAGTACTTTAAGAGACTTCTGTGATACTTTAACCTATTGTTTTGCATGAAAATAGCAAATAAGTCGCTATTAACTTGAAAATTAAGGTAGAAATAATTATGAGTTACTTGAACGTATTTCTTTACTGGATACTTTAATACTGGAAACTTGCTGTTGGAGTTTCGAATGAAAACGCGTCATAATTGAGAAGACGTAGCGATTTTAACAAAATTGAAAGATTAGATTATTGATTAAGAGAAAATTTTAGTCTCAAGTACTTTGAAAAGGTGATTCAAGATTTAGGGTTGATAAATAATTTTATTTAGATTTAAGGGAAAAGTTTTAGATGAAAAAAGTTGAAATAATATGATCCTTAACAAAAAAAATTACTAACTTGATTATAATTTCTATATAGGTGAATAAGTATCATTAAAATTCTCATCATTAGTTCAAACATTTCCTATAATTTATTTATTTTTAGTTAAATTCCGAGTAAATTAATTAGAAAAATTTGTGTCAAAACTCTAAAATTTTTCTAACTGGATATTTTTACTCCTAGTGATCATTTTTGCATAATAAAATTAGCAGGACTTCATCTTTCATCTAAAAAGATCTCAGACTATTTTAATAATTCCTTTGTATCTAAAGTAGTTAGACTGTCTTGTGACTTGAACATTTAAAGATATATCAGAGTTGAACTCACGGAAGGACATGGAATATTACCAGGTAAGTGGAAGTGTGAACGACATATACCTGCTGCTAAGACTGGAGTTCATGATCGGTTCTAGTTCGACAGTAAAAATATTTGTGCTCTGCTGATAATTCAAATACTGAATGGCTCTTGTTAGTGCCCTCAAACTTCCAGCTGGCATAATTCTGTACAGGAAAGGATCTGGTTAGGGTTGATACTTTTTATTTTGAGGGTCACTTATACTGTTGATGGAATCGAGTGGCTTGATTATAAGAATGATTTGTCTTTGGACTCAGGTTTTCAGATTCTGGATCTATTTGAGTTTCAATGTTTTTTTGATTTGAGTTTAAAGGTTTTTTTATTGGACAACAGGATTTGAATGAGATTTAAAGCTTATCTATTGAGGATTATTTAAATATTAGAGAGATTAGTTTTAGTATGAGATAAGTTATGATTCGATTTTTATCCAATATAAATTATAAGATTGACAAAAATATCGAAATTTTTTATAAGAAATTACAAATTTTTTAATTAATTCAGAACTGAAATCATATATAAATACTCAACCAATTTATTAAATCATGATTAAGTCTTTGAGATGAAAGGCTATATTCTATTCACTAGCTTTTATAAACAAATCAATTATTATTACTACTTAAAAGTTATATTCAATTTATTTGATTTTCTAACACAAAATATCTCCAACCCATAGTAATTTACTTATAATTCTCTAGATTAATTTTAACATCAATATCATTCATTGTAATTTAATAGTTAAAACTATGATTTGAAGACATTGAAATATCATTTCAAAAATTAATTGATCTTTTCGCATACTTGTTTCGATGTAACCATGTTTAAATCATCGAATCATTGTATTTTCTAATAACTTTTAAAATAATGTCTACATTTTTATGGTATTCAAAAGTAGAAATTATTTAGATATTTTCAATGATTTTCTACAAGTTTCGCTTTATATTGTATCTAACTTAAAAAAGATATATAATATATCTTATCTTTGATAAGTCTACATAATTGTCAAATATATAGAACTATATCTTTCATTTTTATTATCTTTCAATAAAATAAAAAATCCTCTGATTAAAAATAATCAAATGAATTTTCACTTTTATAACCAAAATCTGAAAGATAGACTAGAATTAACCGAATGTAAGCATAATAAAAATTCTATCAACCAAAATATTGAAAATTTATGAAAAAAATCACAAATGTTTTGTATTTAAATGTTGAAAATCGAAAAAAGTATCGATTGAAATAATTTTTCATTTCTAAATATAGCTTATGTATAATTAGAATAGTATAGATAAAATTTTTAAGGATTTTGAAATATAGGGTACAAAGATAGAAAAAATAACATAGAAATAATCCTAGAAATTTAATAATACAGAAAGGAATCTTGGAAATTTAAATAAAGAAAGAATCCTGGAAATAATTTAAATAGAGAATGATACAAATGTTTTCAAATCAAATAATGGAGCTTTTCTGCTTTAAATTATTTAAGTGGCGACTTGGAACTTTCCATAAATTTCGAAAGCATTGATATATGGAGCTCTTATTAGTACTCAGGCATTAGTTTTTCCAGATCATCACTTAAATAAACCCATTTATGAAACATCAGGCATGACATGGTTCTTATCGTCTTTGTTTAACTTTAAACCTATTTCATGGAATTTTAAACATGTTTTTTATTGATTTAATTTACAAGGATTGAATCGGAATATTTATCAGATGTACATAATTATTAAATCACAGAAAATTTAATATTAAGAAAGTGCAAAGAAATGTTTTCTTTTGTGTAAAAAACTGAAGATTTAAGTCAATATATATAAATTTATAAATAATATATAAAAACTATTTCTCTCACTAAATTTCTTAATATCTTCTTTAGTAATTGATTAATTCTTGATAAATAACATTTTAGAATCGATTTATTTGTTCTTTAAATATCATTTTTTAGACAGAATATGTGACTGTCCTATTTCGATGATGCTCTTTCTAACTAAAAGATAAGCTTGACCATACTAAACGCTTTAAATGTTTTAATATTCACTGTTTATTAAAAAATAAAAATTCTAAAATTGAACTTTAGGTAATTAAAATAAATTACGCAAAATTTTATTAATTTAATCCTAAAGTAGTTATCATTTTCAGGATTCCTTGTTTTAGGTACTTATTTCGAGTGTGTTTGATATAGTTTATTCATTATAAAATATTCTATTATAATAAATATGATGAAAATGATGTCAAAAAATCGATTATTCAGATGCATTTGTCAAATTAACGACATAAATTCTTCTCAAATAAGAGCTCATATAAAAATACCTAAAAATCATAGAATCACTCTAATTAAACCTGAAAAAACCAAAAAAGAAATCAAAAATGTGCAAATTTACTTAAGAATCATATTTTTAAAGTCTTCAAATCCTCGAATACAACAAACAAACAACCAATTAATTTCAAATCTTTCAAAAAATTTACTTTCATTAATTCAAGAATTTCACAATCATTCAAACTCCCATGAATCTTTAATTTCAACTTCTAAGCCAAACCTAATCATTCCAAAAAATTCAAAGAACACCAAATTTTTAATCCAATTCTACAATCAAAATTTATTCAAAGAAACTTCAAATTTTAAATACCTCAAACACAGAACTCATCAAGGAATGAACCAATTTTTAATATCTCATATCACTGGAATAGAAAAAATTTCAATAGAAGAAAATTTGAAAGTTTTGGTCACTGGAGGCTGGGATTGAAGTATCAGAATTTTTAACCTTGAGAGTCTTTCACAAATTTCTTGCTTTTGGTTCCATGAATCATGTGTCAGATCAATCGATATAAAATCAAATCTTTGTATAACCGGTTCAGATGATTCAAAAATTTATTTGATCAATCTTAAAACAAAAAAACTTAAAACTTGCTTTAAAGGGGAACATACACAAATTTATCATTTGATGTTATCTGGGAACTCAGAGTTATTCTTGAGTGCATCTTTCGAAGGATATATCGAAATATGGTCTATTTCTCAGAAACAAATTTTAAGAGAAATGATTGCTTTTGATTCTGTTATTTTTGCAAGATTTATTCAAAATGATCAATTCTTAATATGCTCAACTTATCAAGGATATATTCAAAAGTTCTCATTTGAACACCAGCTTCCTGTAATTAAAGAACAGTTTAAAGATGATATAAGGTGCAGTAGTTTCATTGAAGAAAACAATATTTTTTAACTGGACATCAAGATGGATGCATTCAAGTTTTAAAAAATTTGAAACTCTTCAAAACTATTCAAGCCCATTTGAAAAGGGTATATTCAATAGACTACTGCTTAAAAAGTGACAAATTTGTTTCAGGGTCTTCTGATAAAACGGTAAAAGTTTGGAAGTTATCTTTGTTTTCACCTCTAAATGTACTTGATCATTTCAAACAAGAGATTTTGTGTGTAAAACTCTTGAATAATCAAATTTATTCAAGTGATTTAGGATATAGTATTCAGAAATCTAATATTTTATCACCCGAAGTGATAAAAACAAAACAAAGAGAATTTGGATGTTTTTATTTCTCGATTTCAATAAAGCGTATGTTAATTGTTTATGGAATTAAAGAAGTTTTCTTGCATAGTTTATGTTCGAACTCTGATATTTCTTCAAGGTCTTTTGATAGCTTTATCAGACATTTGGTGTTTGCAAAGGTTTTTATTTTGTGTGGAACTGAGAATGGAATTATTTATTGTGTTGATACTCCTGGTTTAGAAATTAAGAATAAGTATATATTTGGAGTTTTTCCTATTCGATTTGTTAGAACAACTAATAATTGGCAAGTGATGGCATATTCGAGTGAAAATAAATCATTTTTGAGAAAATTAACCAACTCAGAATTGCTAATTACTCACAATAAACCTATTAAAGTTGGAAAGTTTCGAGAAAATAATTTTGTATTTGTGGATTATGGAAATGATTTGTATGTTTCAAGTGACTTTAGAACAATCAGAAAAATTGGTAGGATTTATTGTTTTCAATTTTTTTGGTGTAGATCTATTGATTACATTCTTTTGAAACATCAGTATGAAGGTTTTTCGATCATAAATACGAGAACAGGAGAAGAAAACAAAATTGAAAGCTTGAAAGGACTAAAGTATTTGAAGAGGAAAAAAGATTTGAATTTGAGTAGACAAGTTTTGATTTTATCATCTCTTAAATTTAGATATGGCCATTTAAACTAAATATTATTATTCATTGTGAGTATTTTTTAGTAAATTTCAGTCATAAACTTTTGAAGTAAATTCAATTTTCCCAGTTTATTTTTGACTTCAACTCTTAAAAATTTATTCATTTTACTACCTATCTTCAAACTTAAAGTCATAAAAATTTAAATGCAACCCCTGTTGCATAATATTTTGTACGATGACTGATATAAAAAATTTAGGTTTTGAATATACTGTGTTTCAAATTTTACCGAATTGATAATATTTAGAATTATCTAAGTTGAAATTAAACACTTTTATATTAAGATTCATCCACTTAAATATTATTTTAAAACATTTAGGCTTTTGATAGCCAAGAAATTTAATAATATTAAGTTTGAAGTCAATTTTTTTATGAGAAATGGCCTTGATCATTACTGATAAATCAATTAATCTACAATAAATGTACCTAATTCTTATTATTAATAATAAATATTTCCTATATTATAGTGTATTAAAAAAGGATTACTCTTAAGATTCAATCAAATCCAATATTTCATCTCATTTTAAAATACTAGTATGATTTCATGCATTAATTTCTAAAATCATCTAAAAATCATAAGACCATTATTAACTAATTCTACTTTAATTGGGTATAATCAGTTCTGATTTGAACAGAACCTAGGAATAGAATCTTTTATCCCAAATTTTTTGTTAAAGATGAAAAGAATAGCAAACATTAACAAAAGATAAACTACCGAAGCAAAAGTAATACCACCAAAGAATAATTTGCTTGAATTCAGTTTTGTAACATTATCATTACTAAAATAAATAAAAATCCCTGAAACAGCAAAAGAGAAAAAACTAAAAACTGTTACGATTATAATCAATAACAGAATAGCTTTTAATGTTTCAACCTGAATTTTGCTCTTAAAAATCAAGAAAAAAGTAAGAAAAATAATCTGAAGGTATCCAAATGCGACATGTGAACTCATCCAAATCATTTCATTCATACTCAGATCTCCATTCTCAATCACATTGATAGAGTAAAGGTTCTAAATATTCTTTACCAGGAAGAAAAAGAAAAAAAGGTTCATAAAGATCATGGTCCAAAAAAAATTCAAGACCATTTTATAATCACGACCATTTTCTGAACTATTAACGAAATATTTGTAAAGTTTATACGATACAAATAATAAAAATGTCAAACCAAATGCCAACAAGATGAAAAAAGTGATGATGTAAAGTGAATTACTGCCTAAGTAAAACTTACTTTCACAGGTATTTGAAAATAAAAAGTAATAAACTCCAATCATTCCGATCACTGTTAAAATTAATAAAGATTCATATGAAAGCCATTTGAAAATCATTTTGCATTTATGAGTTTTATGTCTCTTGTTGGAAGACATTGACATGTAAATTGTGAATATCGAGACTGAGGGAATCAGAAGCAAGGCAACGAAGATAATCAGCCATCGTCTGAATAATCATTACCTTAAAAGACGGCATTCATCTTGCTTAGCGGAATAATAAAGGAAGAGCCCAGCCTGAATAACCATTACTGCAGCTAAACTGAAAATTAAAACTGATAGAATTAATGCATATCCATAAGGCTTTATCAATTCAGGATCATTTTCTATGCTTTGAAGCAATATATTTGTTTTAGCTGAGATATCCCCATCTTCCATAAAATTATTATACAATTCTTTAGTTTCTTCATCAGTTAGTTGTCTACCAAGATCTTTGTTTTCTCCCACACAATCAATGCAAATAATTTCTTGGTCTTGATTTTTTGTGCTAGGATATTTGATTTTTTTGCAGTATTTACAATTTAAATTTTTACTTTCACATTTTGGGCATTTATTTTGGAAGGAATTACCAATTTTATTTTCACAGTCTTGACAATATTGGTGACGATAGCACTGATATAAATGCCTACATGAGTATGAGGGGGTTTCTTGACACAACGAGCATATAGACTGTCTCGATCCTATATTTTATTACAAAATGTAGAATATTAAATTTTAGTAAATTATTCAAGTAATTTTGAATATGAATAGATTTTATATCTTAGAAATCGATTATTTTGAAAATATTTGCTTAAAGGTTTAAGTCTTATTTGAATTTTTATCGATAAAGCTTGGTGAGGATTTTTCTTAAAAATCAAGTAATAAACCTCTTATTTTTAATCATCTAATTTATAAGAATGATATGAGACAAGAACTTCCCCATCTCTTCAACAAAAATTTCCCAATCTCAACAAAACTATTCAATCCAACCCATCATAACCTATCATCTACTTAACTCTTAAAAAAACTTGAAAACAACCCTTCACTGACACTCATCTTAATAAAAACAGGCGGCGCAATCACTTCCTCACAAATACTCTCAACAATCTCAAACTTTCCCATAAAATTTCCACTTCCAGGTCTAACAATCCCCGAAACTTCCAAAACAACAATTTGTTGAAACTTGCAAACAACATCAACTTCTTTCCTAACCACAACAAAAGGACATCCTTCATCTCTAACAGTGAGTCTTCGAATTTCCTGCAAAGAATTATTGAAAATGACAAATTTTATCTGAACTTCTTCATCTTTTTTGAGTTTCATCAAGTTGCGATTAGAGTTCCACTCAACAATGACATCAAAAGGTAGAAAATCGATGATATTTGCATGAGGGTGGCCATTGACAATCAGGCATTCATGACAAAGTTCTTGAAAACATTCAGCGCATTTATGAATGACGTCTGCGATCTTCCCGAAACAGAGGTGGCATTGTTTGTTTGAATGAAAATTTCCTGTTGTTATTGCGTAAAATGACCTGTGCTGGTGTCCAGATGAATGCCGACAACGAAAGCATAGGTCGAAGTTTGGACATTCTTTGCACTTGTAACGAGTTCCTGTCAGTGGAAGATCGTAACAGCTGTCGCAACATGCGAATTGATGAGATATGCTCTTGAATAAGTCGAATGCGAACTCGCCTTTTGAGAGACTGAGGCTTGAATTTTCGTAGTGGGAAAGGATTTGCTTCTGGGATGATATTTGACTTGATAGTCGGGAGGATATTTCGTTTAAATGCTCCAGGCAGGACTTGTTGTTGTGAGACTTCAGGGTACAACCTTGGCATATTTCTGACATGATGAATATAGATTGAGTTGGGAATCAAGAGAATAAAGATTGATTAAAAGTTTAGAATCATTTTAGGAAAAGGTAGAAAATTGAATTATTGGCCTTTTATCGATAGATTCAGTTAAATAGTTAACACCCTGAAGGTAAATTTTTTATAATTAACACCCTGAGGGTAAATGTTGTAGAATTAACACCCTAAAGGTAAATATTGTATTTTTAACACCTTGAAGGTAAATGTTAAATTTTTTAACAACTAAAGGTAAATGCTTTATTTTTTAACACCTTGAGGTAGATGTTGTATTTTTTTAACACCCTGAAGGTAAATGTTTTCTTTTTAACACCCCGAAGGCAAATATTGTATTTTTTAACACCCTAAAGATAAATATTGTATTTTTAACACCCAGTGATACCAGTTCTTCATAATTCAAATAATCATTAAACCTTTCGAAGCTAAACCTTCACAATCTGAATTTCCTTATTATTAAAACCTTCTCTTACTATCAATACAAAAAACATCTCTAGGAAATCTTCCATCCTTTCGACTAGGAGTAACTTCAGGTCTAAAAGTAATCAAATCCTCCTGAATCCTTTTCCCATGATTCAAAAAAGAGGTATTAACCGGAACATTTCCCAGTCGAATCTTAGGAACCATGACCTTCTCCTGATTATTCTGCCTTCCTTCAAAACCACCCAAAGCTCTCTCTAATTTCCCTTCACTTCCTCTACAAAGCGACTTATGCCTAGGAGCCTCCTGAGACCTATCAACCCTTCCCACCTCATCATTTCTATTCTCTTTGTTAGGGTTCGCCTTAGGAATATGAAAAACTCTTCTAAAGTTGCATCGAACACTTTCACTTCTTGTCTGTTTCTTCACTGGAGTCACTTGAATTTTCTTTGCTTTGATTATTTCAGTTCCATGCTTTGTCATTTGAAACTCAGGGACTTTGATATGACTAATTCGAATTTTTTGACTGAAAATTTTAGGAACTTGAAGATTCGGGTTCATTTATTTAAATTAAAGAAAGTGGCGAAAACTGAAATTATTTATAATTATGGGAATTCTTGTTTTTTTTTATCCTTTTGTCGCTCATGCCGCTTTAAACGACTCGATTTTGGATTTGAATTACGAGGCTTCTGCGATTTTAGGAATGGGGAATGAAAGTTTTCTTCTTTATGCAGTGTTAGCGAATGTCAGCTTGGAAAATGGAGTATCGATCTCAGTTGCTCTTTTGAATAACACCCTGGAGAATTGTCTGGAAATTCATTATTTTGAGTATTCAAGTGACTGGAAAGTAGAACTTGCCCATTCAAAGCCTCTTTTTGAGGACCTTGTTTGGATCAAGGCTGATAAGGTTGAAAGGAAAATATTGAAAAAGTTCAAGTTTTCTTATGATAGGTTTGGAGTGGTTTCAGGAAGGACTCAGAGTATTGAGATTTTTGATAATCATGGACAGGTGGAAAAGGTTTGGGTTAAAGAGTATACTGTTTATTTTGATAAGGTTGTTTATAAGTTCTCTATTGCTAAGGGAACTAATGATAGCTTTTTTGAAATGTGGCCGGTTGGAAAGACTAGGATGAAGGATTGGCCTATGATTTATTTGAGTTTTGTTGCTGGTTTTTTGTTTATGTTGAAGATGATTATTATTTGTAATCGTTGGTATCGTGATAAAAATCGAAAAAAATAGGTTATTTTATTTATTATTAAAATAATGAGATAAGGGAGGATATTAGAATGGAAAAAAATAATAGGTTTAAGTAAGAAGGGGTTCCAGTGAACGAAGATGATTAAATAAAGGATTTAAAAAAAATTATATCTTCTAATATTATCAATTTTCTCAAAGTGTTCATATAATTAACTTAAATTCAGGAAATTATGACTGATTTAAATATTTCATTAAAAAACATCTTCAAAAATCAAAGATTTCTCCATCACAATTTCAAGAGATATTCTAAAAATCTAAAAAAATAAATTATAATCATAATTTTCCACTTTCATCCAAATTCCAGCCTAATTATTCCCAACAGAATTCAAAGCCTCTTCAATAAGTTCCCTAATTTCAATTTCACTAGGAAAATAATTAAATTTCGGAAAAAGTGCAGACTTACTCATCCTAAAGCTAGTTCGATAATTAGCTCCAATAGAATAAGCAGCAAGATAAACTTTAACCTTCTTCGCATGAAACTGATTACACTGAGCAAGATACTTTTTAATAACAGGATCCCTATACTTAGAGCTAATTTTAGTATAAGGGTTATTCTTCGCTTTTGCATGTTCCATGATAACCTTAGACAATACCTGATTCCAGATCTTCACAATACCCAAAAATCGATTCCTGTTCTTTTTCAGAAACTTTTTAACTTGTGTCTGAACCAGCAAAAGTCTCTTAAAAAATAAATCAAAACTCTTCTTGGCCTTACAATTCAAATAATTCATCCTCAAAAATCCAACAAATACCTTTCCAGCCTTTTTCTTCTCAACAGAAAACAAATTCGCATGAGCTAAAAAAAGACTATTTCTTCCATTCAACAAGGAAATCTGAATAGGTCCCAAATGATTTATTTTAAACTGAAAATAATGTTGCAAGGTACGAGCGGCGAATTTCGCTTTTAAAGCATTGAATCTTTTTTCTTTCTTTGAACTGATCAAAGCTCTTATTGACTCTAGAGACTTGGCAAAGGTTGTAAGGATTAAAAATGACTTTTGACAGGTTTCGACTTTTTCTTTAATTCGATTTGAGGCGATTTCGTGTTTGACTTTCTCGATTTTTTTAAGTTTTCGGTTTAGAAGGTCGCGAGTTTTGCAGGCTTTTTCTTGAATCAGAAGATTTTTCTTGAAAATCGCGTTTTTTTGCTTTTCTTGCCAGTTTGGGTCTTTTGAATGACTTGCTGTTGGTGATTTGTTGAGGGTGACGAAATTTTTGTTTTTTCCGAGTTGTAAAGCTTGTTGTTTTCGCTTTTTTATGATGTTTTCAACTCGTTTTTCTAAGTCACTGCGAAAATCAACGTCTTTTAGTGATTCCAGCTCGTTTTGAAGCCTTTTGCTTGAAAAAAGGTCGTCAGCAGGAAGATGAGATTTTCCGAAAGTAGTGAAAATTGAGAACTGGGTGTCTTCAACAGCGAAAACTGAAAGATAATAAAAATCTCTTTGAAACCAGCTGGTTTTTTCACTGATTTCGTAGAAATCACTAGAAAAACTAACGTCAAACCTGGAAAAATCAGGTTTTTCGACTGTTTTCGATAAAAAACACTTGAAGTTTCCGAAGTTTTTCTTAAAGTAAATGCAAAGTGGGGATTTTTTTCCTTTACAAGGAATAAGGAAATAAGTAAAAAAGTCTTCTTTTAACTCATTCGCATGAATCACTCCGTCTTTCAAAGTTTTTACTTTTGAAATGTCTGGACCTTCTGATATTTTATTCAACTTTTCAACCAGTCCTCGAAAGTCAGGAAAAGAAGTGTCTTCGAATCGAGGACTGGCCACTGAAGACCCTGGACTTGAAAAGATCTTGTTTGTGATTTCTTGAGTTCTGTTATTTTCGATGACTGAAAATTTACTGATTCTTGATGAGTCTTTTGACTGTGATTTTAATGATTTTACGGAATGGTTCAAACTTTCAGGAGAAATGGTTTTTAAGGGTAGAATCGGGAGGCTTTTAAAGGTTGAAACTGTTCCTCGTTGTTTAAGGTCGGAGTATTTGTTCATATTTAGAAGTAGTTTTTTTGTGATAATGAAAAGTTGGGAGTTTCGACTTTAAAGATATTTCTATATCAGCCTTGACCTCTTTTTCATCTCATCTAAATTCATATCAAAGAAGTATCCTACAATCACCCTTAACCTCTTTTCCATCTCATCTAAATTCATATCAAAGAAATACCCTAAAATCACCCTTAACATCTTTCCATCTCATCTAAATTCATATCAAATAATTATCCTACAATCACCCTTAATCTCTTTCCATCTAATCTAAATTCATATCAAATAATTATCCAAATCAATCCTAAATTCAACAATTTCTAACTTCTTTTTACATAAAACTCCATCATCATCCTTTCAACCTCATCCAATTCCCCAGGAATCACCAAGCTCTGCAAAGGTTCTCCACATTCATCTCCACCAGCAAACTCTTCCAACTTCCTAACTAAAATACAAGCATCTTTAGTTCCAGCTCTTAAAACCGCAAACACCTTCAAGTCACTTCCAAGAGCATTTCCCTGTAATTCCCTTTCAGCTTCTAAAATCTGTGCGGCAGCTTGATTGACTTTCATGAATCGAGGAGGTTGAAAGACCATTCTTCCTCTTGCCAAGTCTTCATCACTTTGTTCCTTAACTTTAATATCAAGTAAGACAAGAGTATGAAGGCCTCTTGTCCTGTTCTTTGCAATTTTTTCATAAAAAGAGTAGGGTCTCCAGTTTTCAGTGAAAAAAGGAACTGAAACAGTTTCGCCAAATCTGTAAAGCTGAAGACCTGTAAGGCCAACTGCTGTAAAAATAGAAGCATTGTGAATTACCTCGACTTCCACTCCCAAGTCCTTCGCTCGAAGGAATAGGTCTGAGTGAGTTGTGGCTCCGAAGGGGTCGCCTACTACTAAAAAACTGATTATTGAGGATTTTGCCTCTTCTAACATTGTGTCGCTGTTGGATTCTACGAAGATTCGGTCTGCTAGGATTAGCTCTTTACCGTATAAGGACTCTAGAGAGGTTTTAGATGTTGAGAGGATTGAGGTGTAGGACTCGAGATAGACTTTTGAACTCTTTTGGATTGTTTCGAGACCTTTTAATGTTATGTCTTTCTCGTCACCTAGACCGAGGCCGATGAAGAACAGGACCATTTTTATGGAGGATTGGATTTTTAGGGGATTTAAGACTGGTAAGCTCAAAAGTATATATTTTATACTGTTGATATGGATTATAAATTTATTCTAGCAGAAAATATTTATTAATTTCTATATTGCTTATTCAGTATTCTACAATTAATTAAAATGTTTTGCTCAAAGTTGTTACTATATTTACAAGGTTAATTAAGAGAGGATTTTTATAAAATCTGCAACTAAAATATTTCCACTCTCACAAATCTCTTCTCACCCTCCAAAAAAAATCTAAAACCCTCACCCATAAAAAACTAAAAATGGGAACAGGCTGTTTAAAGCTTCAACCCCACCAAGAACCGTCTGAAAACACAATCTTCACTCGTAGCCAGCCAAGTCGTTACGGCCGTTCCCAGCTCTACCGAAAGAACTTACTAAAAAACCGAAATTCCCATTCGAACCAATCCTTTTTCCTGGAAGGATCCTCTGGAGAATGCATCTCAATTTCATCAAAAACTCAAGAAGATCTTCTTTCAATATCCAGAGCTTTAAACTCTCACTTTATCTTCAGCAGTATAAGCGAAGAAGACAAAGAAGTAATCGCGAATTCAATGCAATTATATTCATTTACATCAGGTTCCACGATATTTAAACAAGGAATGCCTTCGAAGTCCTTTTACGTGATTCGTTCAGGGTCAGTAGATGTATTAGTTGACGGTCACAAGGTAAACAAACTACAGGCCGGGGCAGGTTTCGGCGAATTGGCGTTGATCAGTTCTTCAAATCGTTCAACAACGATTCGATGTGCAGAGGCTTCATCGTTTTGGGTGATGCAAAGAGAGACTTTCAAGAAGTTGATGGAAGAAATGAGTACTGAAGCTTTTGAACAAAATCGCATGTTTCTTGATAGGATCCATCTTTTGTCTTCTTTGAATTCAGCCCAAAAAGATTTACTTGCTGCGAATATGGTTTCAGTTAAGTACAAGCCGGGTCAACATATTATTCAAGAAGGTGATAAAGGAGAGGTCATGTTTATTATTAAGGAAGGAACTGTCGTGGTTACGAGAAAAGGACAGGAAATTAACCAGTTGAAAGGAGGGTCGTTCTTTGGGGAACAAGCTCTTATTAGCAATACAACACGAAATGCGACTTGTACAGCAGAAACTGTTGTTTATTGTGTTTGTCTTAGTCGTGAAGTCATTCAACAGGTCCTGAAGTACTCTTTAAAAGAGATTATTCAAAGAAATTACATCGTCGAAGCACTTAATAAAAGTCTCACCCTTGGCCTGTTAAAAAACTCTCAAAAAGACGCTATTGTTAATGACCTTACTATTGTTGACTACCGTTCAGGAGATATCGTTATTGCCAAGGGAGACTCTTGTAAAAGAAAACTTTTTGTTATTATTTCAGGACGTATTCAAAATTCAAGAAATATTCATCTTTTCGCTGAAAAAGGATTTTGCATTGGAGATGAATTCATTGATGATAATAATGAAACTTGCTATGAAGATGATTTTATTGCTGGATGTGATATGCAGGTCGGTGAAATTACGAAGTATCAGCTGGAATTGACACTCGGTGGAAAGTATGAAGATATCGTCAGGGAAAACTCGGCTCTTGCTGTGCTTAGAAAGGTCTGGCTCTTTAATTTCGTTGATGATAAACTACTTAAAACTCTCATTCCGAAGATCACAGTCGAAAAAGTTAAAAAATATGAAGTTGTACTTAAATCTGGAAAACAAAGTGAAAATGTTTATATTGTTAAAAAAGGGAAAATTGATTATTTTTCAGATGGAAAGGTGAAGAAAAGTGTTACGAAATATGGGTTTTTTGGGGAAAGTAGCTTGTTGAAGGAAAAATTTACGCTTGGGTCTTTTGCTGCTGCGGAGGATTCACAGTTGTGGGTCGTTTCGCATCTGGATTTTGAACCACTTGTATGTGAAAAGATGATTGCGGAACTTAATGATAGGGAGTCTCAGGTTAATACTAGTATTACTTTGAATCATTCTATTCCTATTCAGTTGCTGGGTAAGGGTCTCTACTCCAAAGTATACCTGATGATGTCAGAGACCGGTCTCTACTACGCATTAAAGACCTACGATTACAGCCTAATCGAAAAAATCCACATAAACCAGCAGATCCTAGTACTAATTACTTAGAACGAGCGAGACGTGTTATCTCGACTAGACCACCCATTCATAATGCGTTTCCTAAAAACCCAAAAAGATTCAAAACGTATTTACTTTTTCCTCGAGTTCATCCAAGGAGTGACTCTTGAATTCCTTCTCCAAACAGTTGGGATCCTGACAATAAAAGACTCAAGATTTTACATAGCCTGTTTAATAATCGTGCTTCAATATCTCCATGAACGTGATGTACTTTATAGAGACCTAAACCCCGAAAACATCATGATTGACAAAGACGGGTATGTCAAAGTTGTCGACTTTAACAGTGCAAAGGTCGTCACTGGCAAGTCTTACACACTCGTCACTTGTCCTTATTATATCGCTCCTGAAGTCATCTGTGGAAAGGGTTACACAAAACTTTCGGAAGTTTGGAGTCTTGGCGTCTTGCTTTTTGAATTTCTTTGTGGAAAAGTACCTTTTGGACAGAATCAAGAAGATCCTATTTCTATTTATGAAGAAGTACTTAAAGGGTGTATTGAGTTTCCTTCTGATATTCCTTATATCAGTGAAAATGCGAAGAATTTTATTGGGAATTTACTTCAGAGGTACCCGGAAAATAGACATTCGGGATCGGTTGAAAAGATGAAGGGTAACCCGTTTTTTATTGGGCTTGATTGGGAGGAAATTTCTAGGAAAATAGCGATTCCACCTTATAAGAGTGAAGAGATTGATCCTATTGATATACACAACAACAACTTTGGTTTAGACCTCGACTTAGAAGAATTCATCGAAGGTTTATCCGACAGTGACGAAAGTTTACCTCCAATAGAAGACTTCGAAATATCCAAGTACGTATCCCAAATCCCTCCAAACTGGGACTCCATCTTCGAGTAATATTTTCCACTGATATCTCTTTAAATATTCCTTATTATATTATCTACACCTCGGTGCCATTTTATTCCCAGGTGACTCACTGGCATCTTTATCACTCTCACAAAAAAGTTTCCAAAACCTTAAAGTTTCATCAGCTCCAGCAGTGACAACAGTAGAATAATCAGGACTAAGACACATATTCAAGATCCTTGCCGAATGTCCATAAAACTCAGTGACAGGTTCAAGTCCTTTCGCTTTCCACAAGCTGATCTGATTTTTGTTATACCCATGAGCACTGACTACCTCCTTATCAAACCTGTTCCATTCAAGGGCAGACACTTGACTTCCAGTGTCCCTTGACAAGAGACAAGCACCAGTCGAACAGTCCCAAAGCTTTATAGTCCTGTCAAGGCTTCCACCTCCTGAAGCAAGAAGATTTGTCTTCCAAGGGCACCAGGCAAGAGCTTTAACAGCAGCTTTATGTTCTTTAAATTCAAGTAAAGGTTGAGTACTTGCCAAGTCCCAAAGACAGACTTTGTTGTCATTGGCCCCTGAAGCTAGAATAGTTCCTTCTGGGTTCCATCTTAACCCGCAGACTTCTTGGGAATGAGAAGAATATTTCACGAAATAGTCTTTTATTCGTAAGTCGTGGTTTACTATTGATGAGTCGCGACTTCCTGATGATAGGACTAAACCGTTCCAGGCAAGGGATGAGACTCGGTCTGAATGACTGGAAATTTTACGGATTTCTGACTTTTTTTCTATGTCGAGAAGATGGATGTTGTGGCTTGAGTCACCCACTGCTAGGCATTTACCGCCTTTCATCCAGCTAACGGATGTTATGATCTCGTTTCGGCTGTCTTTTAAAACTTCTACTGAACCGTCTTGACCGCTCCATAAGTAGAGCTTGCCTCGAAGAGCTACTGCTAATATGTTTGAATCGCTCCAGCTTAGAAGGTTTAAGTAATAATCTTCTACTATTTCAGGAGCATCTAAAATTTTATCAGCTTGTGTTGGAAAAACTCGAGTTTGTCCTGAATTTTGAATTTTAAGTGGAGAAGACTCATACCCAGGAGCAAGCAAAGACGATTCTTGTGTTTTAATTGATTTGAATATAAAACAATTTTCGCATGACTGATTCTTGTGAGGAGTTCCAAGGTCGAATCCAGGAACATACTCAAGTTTACGAGAGGACAGGAAACGACATGAAAAATTAGCATTTCTTGAATGATTTGTTGAATTCGGCGTATTTGAAGGAGTTTCGAGAGATTGCATTTTGAATATAAGGATATCGTTAGGATTAATGGAAGATAAAAACATTAAGGTTTTGCATATATCAAATCAATATCATCTTCTAAGGCATTTCTTTTTGTTCTACGAGGATTAAACGACTTACTCAATGTTTTATAAGCATCAGCTCTCGACGCTACCTGTTTCGTCAGTTCTGAAAGAATTTCCTTATTTTTTTCACTTTGACTTGAAAGTTCGTCTTCAATTTTCTGATTATTTATCTGAGCGGCTTCTAGTTCTTCCTGTGTTGACCGAAGGTCTTGCTTCAGTTTTTTTATAACTTTTTCCTGCTCGGCGTGGATTTCTTTGAAGTATTCAACTTCCTGACTGTGAAGATTCAATTTTTCAGTAAGAAGAGAAACTTCTTTTGAGTAGTTCTCCAGCTTTAAAAAATTTGAATTCTCTAAATCTTGGATTTTTTCTTCAAATGATCTGACCTGCTCTGTTAAGTCTTCGGTTTTTTCCTTTTCTGTGATGAGGTCTTGACGGAGTTTCATGATTTCAGAACTTTCTTCGTCTTTTGCGGAAAGTTCTTGGATTAAACTTTCGTTTTCGTCGATGAGTTCTTGGATTTTTGATTGGAGTTTTAATGTTTCTTGGTCTTTTGAATCGATTTCTTTTTGGTATTCGTTGTTTTTTTCTTGGAGGTCTTCGAGTTTTTTTTCGAGTGAGGAGATTTTGTTTAGGTGAATTGGAATTTCTTTGATTTCTTGGCTGAGGACTGAGTTGTGGTTTGCGATTCCTACTGAGTTGTATTTCAGATCATCCAACTCTGCTGTTTTCCGCTGAAGCTTCTGATGAAGTTCTTGAATTTCCTGTGACTTTCCATCTAACTCCTGCATTAATTCCTGCACTTTCTCTTCAAACCTACCTAATCCATTATCCCTTTCAGTCTGAGTTAAATATTGATCATTTTCCACATCTTCAACTCTCTTTCTCACCTTTTGAATCTCAAAATCTTTTCTTTCCACTTCAGTCTGCAAAGCTTCAATAAAATCTTTCATCTGTTCATTTTCCAAAACAACATCCTGATACTCTCTCTTCACTTTTTCCTTTTCTCTAATAAGATCCTTTAAAATATCTTCAAGGTGTTCCTTCTGCCTAGTCTCTTCATGAAGTAAGCTCTGTAAATGATTTTGTTTAATTTTGCTTTGTTCAAGTTTATAACTCATCTCCTCCAATCCTCCAGCTCCTTTTTGCAATCTCTGAATTTCTTTTTTCATTTCTTCAAGTACTGGCAACAAGTCATTACTTTTCGATTTATTATGAACGACCTGACTTTTCGAGACTTCCATATCTTTTCCCAAAGCAATCACAAATCCCGAGCCACAAGCGACTTGAACGGCAGCTCGTCCTTGAAGGTCAATGACCGGAAAAGGCTGTGCTTTTGACTCCTGGTCTCCAGTTCCAAGAGCTCCAGAGCTATTCGATCCCCATCCCCAGATATTTCCACTTCTATCAATAGCCATTCCAAATCCATTTCCAACATCCAAGTCATTAAACTTACTTGCACAGTTCATCTTACAAGGAACCAGCAACTCTCCAAAGATGCCCGATCCCCATACAAACAATTCCCCATTACTCGTAATTCCTGCAGAGTGCTGCCCTGCAGCGACTTTTACAACATTTTTACCTGCAAGTCCTTGAACCTTCAAAAAATTTGCAGAACTTTCTTTATTGCCAAGTCCAAGTTGACCGAAGCTATTTCCTCCAGTTGCGAAGACCTCTGCATTCCTGGCTAAGACTAAAGTATGAGAAACTCCACAAGCGACTTGTAAAACATTATTCAAGGAGTTGACTGCAGGGTACTTTTGATTGACGCGGTTTCCGATTCCCAGTTGACCTGCTTCATTAGCGCCCCAGAGGACGAGTTGTGCGTCTTCAGTGATCACTGCCGTGTGACGTCCTCCGCAGGAAACTTTGCAGATGGAGTTGTTTAATGAGACTTTTTTAGGTAAAATTGAATTTTCACTCTCATTAATACCAAGGGCGCCGTAGGCGCCATTCCCCCAGGTGAAGACCACGCCACTTGCGGTGACTGCCGCAGTGTGAGACCCCCCGCAGCTTAAGTCGATTATTTGGTAATCGGCAAGAGACTCTACTATCAACGGACGCGAAGCGTACGTTAACGACTCGTTGTTTATACCTAGTTTACCTTGCTTGTTACTACCCATCATGTATACGTAACCGTTCGCTGCGATGAAACCTGAGTGCTCGTCACCGCATGAGATCTGCTTTATTAAGATGCAAAAACTACAGCATTTTGGACTTGTGTAACTTTTTCCGATTGAACGGTCACCTACACCGAATTGTCCGCAGGTGTCGCTTCCCCAGTAGAAGACTTCTGTGAATTTTTCCATGTTTATCCAATCTTTAGGCGTTGGGGTAAAGTTATTTGAATTTGGAAGGGGTTTGGGCTTTTTTTTAGATTTAAGGAGTTTTTGGGTTTTGATTGAAGGGGTTTGGGAATTGGGATTTTTTTATGATGATTAGGAAGGTGGAAGGTTTGATGATGATTTTATAGGTTTATGTAAGTAACGGATGTTTATTTGTCTTTAAATTATTGTTTAAATTGATGATCGTAGTGAAAGAAATCAGAAGTTTTAATAGAAGGATGAATTCATCGAGATGATAAAAGTTTAAAAAAATATCTAAGAAATCTCAATCCAAGCTTTTAAAGGAAAAATCCTTAACACCTAAAGTAAAAACTTCATTTCTAATTCAAAATAATCCAACCTCTAAACCCATACTCTTCAAACACTCCAGAAATTCACCCATAAAAACTACTACTACTAGAAAAACTCATCCTTTCCTTATAATCCTCAAGACTTTCCCAATATTTAACTATCTACTAATCAAGAATTTGGTGATCTTGGTTTCATTAACTTGGACCCTATGACTAGAAGTCCATGTTGTTGAACATCAGCTTCAGTGAGAATTGTTGCAAAAGTCGGTTCTGGCTGGTCTCCTTCTTCCAATTTCGCGTAAAAAGCGTCGCCTTCAGGGGTATTGACCTGCACATCTTCTTTCTTCTTATAATGGACATTATTTATGTATTTGAACCTTCTTGCTGATTCAGCTTCTTTTCCTCCCCATATCCAGTAAGGATTCGCGAATGTTAATGAAAGAGGACCGATGAGGACTCCTATTATTCCACCCAATCTGACGTACCAAGGGAATTTGATTTTCATTTATATGTGAAGATTAAATGGCTTTCATTTTCTAGATTCAATCAAGTTGGGTGAAGGCTGTTTTCTTGATTTTTCTTTTTTCATTTGAATCAGATTAGTTTTCGTTCGACTTTGAGGTGATGAAGAAGAATTTTAAAGGATTGAGTTTTATGGAATGAATGTGGATTCTGAGATTTCTGAATTGACGGAAGGATTTTGATGGAAAATAATTGATTAAATTTGATATCATCTGTACATAAGAGATCTGCAACTCTTCTTCGACCTCAACAAGATCGACCAGTTTTAACAATTTCTTGCAAAATAATCGAATATATTTTATATTCTTACAATAATTAAAATCCTGAACCAGGCTTATAAAGATAGTAATGTTAAAACTTGATCATCTTCACTTTTTTCACTCAATCTTGATTAAAAGTTATTAATTCTTAGCAAATAAAAGATACTTTATATATTCAGTAAAAAATGTTTAATGCTATTCTGATACCAAATCAAAGAAATTTTCAAGAATTCTATATTCCTCGAATATGATCATCAAATCTGAGAACTGACATATTCCTCAGAAGATATCTCGAGTATTAAAATTTTACCCGATCATAGATTTTTATACCAAAAATCTAGAAAAATTATGCATGAAGATAACTCCTTTATTTGTTGTACTATTTCGATAATTTCTGTTATTTTTATACAAGTTCTTATATAATTTTTGTAGATTATTTTGTCTGAAAGTATTTCAATCTTCGAAAAATTCTGAATAAAGTTATTGAAATGATGGCGTGAAGTTACTACTTTGTCAATTGAAAATATTTATCTCTCTACCACACAAATTTTGATAAGTTTGATATAAGTTTAATAATAAAAAAAAATTTTAATGATTAAAGTCCATCATTCTAATTTCTCTATTACTATTCAACTAAACATTTAATAAAAATTTCATGGCTAAACGTCGAAAGTGGATGAGAAACATAGCGAAAACTCAAATAAGACTCAGCAAAGAAATCATATTTAATACCCTAAATCGAATGAGAAATGATTTCAGCAAAAAGCAAAGCAAGCACACATTTTTCCCCGGAAACGAAATAATCAGCACAAGGTCAAATTTCAACACAAATTACTTAATAGACTGCGACAATTTCTACAAAGTGATCTGGGATATCCTAGTGATGCTACTCACAGTAGCTCTATCATACCTAATCCCATTCTCAGTTGCTTTTTACTTAGATTATGACAAGTTTCTTACAGATTTCATTATAAGCATATATTTGTTCGACATGTTCTTGACATTCAACACAACTTATTACTTGAAAGGACAGAAAGTGTGTAACAGGATTAAAATCGCAAAACATTATTTAAAGTTTTGGTTTTGGTTCGACCTGCTAAGTTCTTTTCCATTTGAATATTTAATCCAAGATTCCTTGAAAAATCAGAAAACCGACCCAGAATACACTGATTTTTTTTCATCAGACGGGCTTCGATATCTTCTATTTCTGAAACTTTTACGTCTATTAAAATACGAAAGATTGATTTTTAACATCCAGCAACTTTTTTCCTTTTCTTTTATTTACAACCTGACTTCTTTTTTTACTTACATCTACGGAACTACCTTGATATTGCATATTATTACTTGTTTTTATAATGTGTTGTATTCAAATAGTTTATATGCCGAGCCTATCAAGTATCGAATGCTTGAAAGTGATGTAAGGACGAGGTACTTAAAGTTTTACTTAAGAGCGATGGAGACCGTTGTCGGGGTCGGGTACGGTGAATTCCCAGCCAACACCCTTCCAGAGAAGATCATTCAAATTTTCATCATGGCCTTCACTTCCAGTCTTCTCGGCTACATCGTCGGAGGGATCGAGTCAACAGTGGAGAAGTTAAACCACGTCGACTATTACTTCAACGACGTGGTCCGTAAGACAAAAGCTTTCTTTTCAACTAACAAGTGCCCCAAACACATCAGAATTCGGGTGTTAAATTATCTTCGCAACTTGAAATTAATGCACGCTGAGAACCTCATCAAAGAACAAGACGTCCTCAGCCTTCTCTCCACCCCGATGAGAGAAGAAGTCTACGCAAGTCTTCAAGGACACTTCTTGAAAAGACTCAATGAATTCAACCTTGTCAGCAGTGCTTGTCTCAGATCAGTCAGTTTTCATTTGAAACTTCAAATGTTCGGCCCTAATGACCTCATCGTTGATCAAGGCGAGACCACCCGCGATTTATTCTTCGTAGTTGGAGGCACTCTTGAAGTATTCCATAAAAAAACCAGGACTATCTTCAAAGTCCTTGGAAAACATTCTTATTTCGGAGAAATCGGATTTTTCTTGAATCAAGCAAGAACTGCCTCTGTTAGAAGTTTTGATTATAGCGAAGTTTTGAAAGTCGCTAGTCATGATTTTTTTAAAATTTTAGAATCAATGCCAAGGGATAAGGAAAAAATTGATGTACTTTTAAGGAATGTGAAAAAATATGGAATCGGGTTTTTGGGGATTAGGTGTTATCTTTGTTATGGTCTTGGGCATACTGCTAGTCATTGTCAGAAATATATTTATTCGAAAAATTTTGATTTGAGCTTTTTTAAATCGAACAGAGTCCCGCATTGGTTTGCTCCAAGTAGAAATTATGAGGTTTTGAAGAGGTATGGAAAACAGAATTCAAAGGGAATGGAAAGAGAACCTCAGGAAATGTTTCAGGACTCGAAGAGACTTATTGAATCTTCGAATTCGTTTTTGAATTGGCAGAGTTCGTTTTTAAGGAAAAGCAACCCGATTATTTCACTTATTGGGTCGTTAGATGATATTGATGAGGACTCTGATGAAAATGTTATTGAGTTTAAAGTTAAAGCTCTTAAAAGGGCTGGAAGCATTTTTATGTCAACTCCTGATAGCTCTCCATTGAAGTTTTAAATGAGTGGTTATTTAATATTGTTAAATTGAAATTTCATGTTTTGATTGTTTTGATTATTAAATTCTTAGAATTGAGGTAAGAATAGATAATTTTTTTAGAATTTTAAAATTTTTGATTTTTTATCGTAATTGAAACGTGTCTTTATTTCGTTTGTCTTCTTGAGAAATAATCGACGGAAATTTGAAGTTTTAACTTTAATCCTTATCATTATGCAGTTTATATATTTTTGTTATAATTTTTCCTATAAAATTCTTATAATTGTTTCTATAAAATTGTTCCTTTCGATAAAGTAATAAGAAAATCAAGAGAGCGATTTGGTGATTCTAGTAAATAAATTAATAGTTAAATTAACAGGAAAATACATCAAATAAATCTCATTGAAATCTAATTCTAAACTATTACCATGGCATATCTGGCCTTGTTGAAAGATAATTAGCCAAGTTCTGATTGTGGTTCCTGAAGTGCTCAGTGAATTGAAGTAATTTTGGAGCATGGGCTTCGAAAAGGGCTCTGACTTTTTCAATTTTCTCGGGTCTTAAAAATCCGTCCCACAAGAATTCGAAGATAGCCCAATCAGCATGCTGAGGAGTTGATCCAACAAAGAAATTATGTTCATTGACTCTTCCATTCAAGTGTCTCAAATACCAGTAAAAATCAGTTTCAACCCACTTCGCAAATGCTTCTAAATCTTCATCAACCCAGACAAATTTCGCAATAATATTTCTAATGTCTTCTAAGAAGGAAATCACTGAGTCATTCAAGTAGCCTTCAAAAGGTGTCGTTGTTTGGACTCCAGCTTTGGCCAACAAGTACCTCTCAATAGCTCTGGACTCGACCAAAGTCTTTCCATCGATTTCCAAACAAGGAACTTGACCGAACTCAGCTTTTCCAGTCTTTGAGAACTCTTCGAAACCTGCACCGTCGAAACGGTTGTCAGTGAAGGCAATGCCTTGTGCGTGAAGAAGCATTCTTACTACTTCTCCTTTGCCGTAACCATCAAAGTAATGGAGCGTCACCGACATATTTATTTCTAGAACTTGGAGAGGATTTAGAATGCAAATATTATGGAAGAAGTTTTTACGTTCATGATGTGATATTGAGGATATTGGATAGGATTTGTGAAATGAATTTTTAAATATTTTTGGTTTAATGTTTTAATGCTTTTGTAAATGATGCTTAGAGCCGATAAGATTAATTTGGATTGTTTGTAGATATGAGTTTTATAGACATAATTTTAATAGTTTAGGATAATAGTAGGATGAGCATTCATTTGAATCACATTTATTGAGATGTTCAAGTCTTATAAATACCCTTAGTTTTTCCTAATATTCTTTGGCTATTTTCATTATATAATACTTCAATTAACTTCTATCTATATATTAAGCTATATAGTCAATATTTATATTTGTATTAATCATTTGAATGATTTCCAAAATGGATTGAATATATCTAATCCTAAAACTATTAAAATGCCTTGTCTGGTCTTGATGCAAGATAATTAGCCAAGTTTTGATTGTGGTTCCTGAAGTGCTCAGTGAATTGAAGCAATTTTGGAGCATGAGCTTCGAATAGTGGTCTGAATTTATCAATTTTCTCAGGTCTCAAAAATGAGTCCCACAAGAATTCGAAGACAGCCCAATCAGCATGCTGAGGAGTAGATCCAACAAAGAAATTATGTTCATTAACTCTTCCATTCAAGTGTCTCAAATACCAGTAAAAATCATCTTTAAGCCACTTGCGAAAGCCTTGCATATCCTGGTCTATGCGTATAAACTTGACCATGATATTTCTAATATCATCAAGGAAGGAAAGAGCTGAATTATCCAAATAGCCCTCCAAAGGTGTTGCTGTTTGAATTCCAGCCCTGGCCAACAAGTACCTTTCAATAGCTCTTGACTCGACTAAAGTCTTTCCATCGATTTCCAAACAAGGCACTTGACCGAATTCAGCTTTTTCAGTCTTTAAGAATTCTTCGAAACCTGGAAAGTCGAAACGGTTGTCAGTGAAGGTAATACCTTGTGCATGAAGAAGCATTCTTATTACTTCCCCTCTGCCGTAACCATCAAAGTAATGGAGTGTCACCGACATACTTATTTTTAGATCCTAGGGAGAAATAAGAATAAGAAAAATTGAAGATTTTCTCAGAAGATGAGAGAATTGGCATACTTAGATCAAGTATTGATGAAAGGAATAAGTAAAATAATCTTAATGATGAAGAGGATAAATTATTTTAATCCTTATTTAATGATTTTCAGCAAAAGTGATGTTTTTAATCGTTGTTTTATCAATAGATGTTCAAAGTTTTAATTAAGCTTTATTATATCATATATAAAAATTATGAAAATTAGATTATTAGTTGAGCCTGTTGTTGAAATTATTTAATAGGACTCATTCCTATTCCTTCATATCAAAACTATTTAGATGATAGATATTTTGAGCATTTAATAGTGTAGATTAAAGAATTACCATCATTTTATATTCTTAGTTTGTTATCAATTCAATCAAGAAATAAAACTGTAATCTCAGCATCATCAGGAGCATCATAGAATACTTTCTCGATAAAATATCTCTTCACGAAATACTGTCTGCTATGTTAAAATATTACTTTACAGAACTTTTTCGAAGATTTCAAATTGGATTGGAATAAATCTAATACTTAAACTATTAAAATGGCTTGTCTGGTCTTGATGCAAGATAATTCGTTAAGTTTTGATTATGAGTCCTGAAGTGCTCAGTGAATTGAAGCAATTTTGGAGCATGAGCTTCGAACAGAGGTCTGAATTTATCAACTTTCTCAGGTCTTAAAAATCCATCCCACAAGAATTCGAAGACAGCCCAGTCAGAATGCTGAGGAGTTGATCCAACAAAGAAATTATGTTCATTGACTCTTCCATTCAAGTGTCTCAAATACCAGTAAAAGTCATTTTCAAGCCACTTTCCAAGAGCTTCCATATCTTGGTCCACCCAAATGAACTTGGCAATGATGTTTCTGATGTCATCAAGGAAGGAAATGGCTGAGTCATCCAAGTACCCCTCGAAAGGTGTAGCAGTGTGGACTCCAGCTTTGGCCAACAAGTACCTCTCAATAGCTCTGGACTCGACCAAAGACTTTCCATCGATTTCCAAACAAGGCACTTGACCGAATTCAGCTTTTCCAGTCTTTGCGAACTCTTCAAAGCCTGGAAAGTCGAATCGGTTGTCAGTGAAGGCAATACCTTGTGTGTGAAGAAGCATTCTAACTACTTCTCCTCTGCCGTAGCCATCAAAGTAATGGAACGTCGCCGACATATTTATTTCTAGAACCTGGAGAGAATTTAGAAGCCGAGTAAATGGAAGAGGTATACTTTTACTAGATAAGTTTTGGGTTACAATTCGGATTAAGAATAAGAGAAATCAATTTATATGTGGACTTAATAAAAGAATGGAAAAAGGATATTTGTGATTCTTTTAGGTTTTGTTAAGGAAGCTTAATTTTGTTATTCTAAGTTGTTTAGAGTCTTATTATTTCTGGTTAATTTTATATTGTGATTTAAGAAGACCTCAATTGCAAGAAAATATCAAATCTAATAAATTTACTTAAGGTTTTTGGAATGTGCGACTTTTAAATAATTTAATTTAAAGATGATTATTGAATTTAAGTTACTATGTCTTTTAAACTACTAAAGAATATTAAATATTTTTGTGTTATTTCTATCTAAGTCATGTTACATAATAATGATAACATAATATCTTATACATTACTTCTATGAAAGAAAAAATTAAATGTTCAAAGATATATAAGCCTATGAGAATATTGATGAAAGAATAATTTTACCACACATGTGAGTTTCCTAACATAATTTATTTATAGTCTAATTATTACTTTATACTCACTCCTAATATATTTATTGTACTTATCTATAACTTCATGAATTTTATTATAAAAAAACTACAAATTCATCTTTAGCATGAATAGAAAATTGTTTATCATAGTTCAGAATGAAATTAAGTAAAATCTAATCCTTTAATATTAAAATGGTTTGTCTGGTCTTGATGCAAGATAGTTTTTCAAGTTTTGACTGTGGTTCATGAAGTTCTCAGTAAATTGAATCAGTTTCGGAGCGTGAGCTTCAAACAGAGCTCTAAATTTATCAACTTTTTCAGGACTTAAAAACCAGTCCCACAAGAATTCGAAGGCAGCCCAATCAGCATGTTGAGGAGTTGATCCAACAAAAAAGTTATGTTCATTGACTCTTCCATTCAAAAGTTTAACATACCAGAAGATATCATTTTCAAGCCACTTTGCCAAACCTTCCATATCATTGTCAACAAAAATGAAGTTGATGATGATATTTCGAATGTCATCAACAAAGGAAATAGTTGAGTCATTCAAGTAGCCTTCGAAAGTTGAGATTGTGTGGACTCCAGCTTTTGCCAGCAAGTATCTTTCAATGGCTCTGGACTCAACTAAAGACTTTCCATCGATTTCCAAACAAGGGATCTGTCCGAACTCAGCTTTTCCAGTCTTTGAGAACTCTTCGAAGCCTGCATCATCCAGGCGAGAGTCAGTGAAGGCAACACCTTGTGTATGTAGAAGCATTCTAATTAGTTCTCCTCTGCCGAAGCTGTCAAAGTAATGTAAAATCACCGACATTTATATTTTAATCATGAAAGAAATTCAAGTGTTCTATGAAAATAGAATTTTTATTGATAAGAAATAGTTTAGGGATGTTTGAGTGATTAAGAAATAGAAATGATTGAATTATAGATATTTTTGGTTTTATTTTAGATTTTTTGATTGACAGTTATTAAGATTGTTTTTTGTTTTTTTGAAGACTGTAAAATGGTGCATGAAGCTTCTTTATTTATAAAATAAAGAAGATCAGATTTTCATTCTATGAATAAGTAAAATGTTTTATTTATTTACAATATCAAATATTATAAACCTGATTTAAGAAGCCTTTAATTTCTTTCACCTATATTTGCCTTTGAACCCGTTTTAATTAATCCAAGTTAGCCTATTTTAAATAAATTTCACTCCAACATTGCTTTAATAATTCTCAAATCAGTAGGTTGAATCTTCGTGAAGAAAAAATTCTTTAATCAGATTAAATATTCAGAAGCTCATATAAAATAATTTTTCTAAATCCTCTTATTACCATATAATAATTTAACTGTTAAATATAAAATCTCACCAAAAACAAAGAAGTGATATTAAGATCAATATTTTTTAACTTCAACCTGCTTCTTGCTATCTTATAAGCCTATATTTAAATTAAAAATCTTTTAAAATTTATAAATATGTTAGCCTCGACCCCAAATCAAATCCTCATGTCACCTACAAACAACTCTACAGCCAAGGCGCAGTTCTCATTTCCAAAAGCATCTCGTTTTCTTAGCCCAAAACCCCTTTCCCATAATTTTTACAACATTCCAGACACATTCAGTAAAAGATTTACGACTTTCGGGAAAGGACACAAATATGACTTTACATCAGACAAAGAAAAGACTCCAGACCCAGGAGCCTACAAGATCGAAAGCGACATCCTAAACAAATCAAAAGCCTTTTCCTTCGGGATCTCTCGAGAAGCCAGCAAAGTATTCATAGAAACCCATCCACCCCCAGACCCTTCCATTCCAGGTCCAGGCAGTTACTCCTTTTCTCCAAAGTTCGGAAAAGAAGGTCGTTTAATAACAATATCAGGTAAAAAGGCAGAACCGAAACATCCCAACAATTCCCCAGGTCCAGGGGCCTACAACCAGTCAATCGAGAAGCAAAAAGGCGAGTACTTCTTATCCACCTGCAGAAGTGCCCAATCCTTCAAAATCTCATCAACTTCTCCTCGTTTCTTAAAAGAAATCACTGAAATGACTCCAGCTCCAGGTTCATATGAGACTGACAAAGGTTTCTTGAAGAACTCTCAGGTGCTTTCAACTTTAAAGTCATCCGGGGGACGTCTTTTCGCGAGGTCTGAGCGAAAACCTTTGATTTTAAAGAATCTGAGTCCAGGTCCAGGTAGTTATCGACTTCCGAGCGAGTTTGGGTATTACGACGGGTTGGGTAATAAGTAGATTAAGGAATTGTTGAAGTTTAAATAAGTAGATTAAGGAATTGTTGAAATTGAAGTAAGTAGATTAAGGAATTGTTGAAATTTTACAATGGAGACCTTGGAAATCATTTGGCTTACACTGTCAGTCATCGGAGGACTCAAGATCTTGACAGTTCTCCTGCCCTGGCTTTATTCTTTCCTCTTCGGCAACATCGTCTTGAACCAGTTCAAATACGGCTACGTCCTCATCACCGGAGCCTCCGACGGTATCGGCAAGGCCTTAGCTCAAGAATTTGCAAGAAGAGGCTTCAACCTGCTGTTAGTTTCCAGGTCTCTTGAAAAGCTAGAAACAGTTAAAGCTTTGATTCTCTCTGAAAGTCCTTCTGTCTCAGTCGAGGTGATCTCTTCAGACATGTCGTATTCACATCGAGACCCTTTTAACTTCTACAACGACTTATCTTCGAAAATCAGCAACTTCGCCGTCTCTGTCCTGGTGAACAATGTAGGAGTGATGGATGTTCACACTTTGATGAATACTTCCGATGCAGCAAATGAAAACATGATTGGAGTGAATATCTACCCGAGTACTTTTTTAACCTTTAAACTTCTTCCTTCCTTTCTAGAACGTTATAAAGAAAGGAAGCTGAAGTCTTTAATCATCAACTTTTCATCAGTGGCTGACGAGGCGGTTTCAGTGGGGATGTCAGTTTACTCAGCCACTAAACGATTCAACTCGTTTTTCAGTGAAGGCCTGAGGTTTGAATACTCGGAAGTCGAAGTGGCAACTGTCAAGCCCGGCCCTGTGAAGACTCCGCTTCTAGCAGGGGGCGGCGAAGGGCTTCCGTTTCAAGCCGAGGTCGATGACTACGTCAAGGCCCTGCTCAACGGTCTGAGAAGAGGAGTCAATCACGGGCACTTCAAGCACAAGTTCATGAGCGGGCTGATGAGGGACTGGCCGTACCTGGTCAATGTTTTGGCCTTGCGACTCGGAATGTCACAAGCTGTCAAGAGGGGGTTGATGAGGTAATTAATAAATGAAAAAAGAATCGCCCAGGGCGAAATTCGTGCTGAACAAGGACCTCACCTTTCGACTTGACGAGAAAAATCAGGACTCTCTTGACCGCCTGCTGAGGAAAACAGGAGCCACCATGCCTATGATCGAAGCAGTTCTTTCTAGAATCAACAAAGCACTCGCCCAGGACCAAGGCATTCAAGACGCCGGGAATAAAACTCATGAGTATCGGCCTGATAAGCGCCCGCGGTTGTGGATTTATGTGTCGTGTTTTTTTATCTGTGCTTTTTACGTGCTTAATCTTATTGACTACTACCTTGTTAAAAACTTCTTTCTTACATTTGCTGGACTTGGATTTATGTTCACGGGACTTTTTATTTTGTTTCTTTTTATTTATAAAAACGCGAAAATCACCAAGCCGACAAGTCTTGTCACAGTTATTCATGACCCTGAAAAACTTGCGAAAATTGAACATTTTTTAAATGATTTTCTTCCTGATCGAAATAGAAAACTTAAGGCTTATGGACTGAAGATTGAAATTATTGATGGAGCTACTTTTGAACTTGGTTATTTAGAGGAATAAATTTTAGTCATCTTGGAAAAAGACATTTTTAAGAGATTTAATTAATGAAGGGTATTTTAGGTTGGCTCTGTTAATTTTAGGTTTCTTTTTAAAGAGTTAAGTCGGATACCTGGCCTTAGCTCGAATAAGCTGCTTGTCAGGTTTCTTGTTCGTTTTTTTCTGATGAAGATCTCGTTGGAGACCTTTTCGATGAGAATTGTTTTGTTTGAACTCTTTTCGGCTTGATTAGGAATTTTTTTAGATGGTTTTTTTGGTTCTCTTGTGGAGTCTTGGTGGAAGCGATTGTCGAAAGACTGAAAAATCTTTTTCTTTTCTGACAGCTGCTGGGCTTTCAATGAGTTCAATCGAGAGACGAGGTCTTTGTAGTTAAATTGAGCTGAGTACAGGTCTTTCGGTTTTTGAGTGTTTTTTGGGAAAGGATTCTGACTTTTAAGGTCAAAGATCATTATATTAAACGGGAATTAATTTGATAAGACTTAGAACTGATCAAAAACTTACAATTTTATCAAATTTTTTGAAGAATCGTGAATTTTTTGATGTTTTTCAGAGGGTCTTTAAGGATTCTTTGTTTTCAGGAGTTATTTAGTTTAGATATTGAGCCTAGTGAAAAAGTTTGAATATAGACTATCTCTAAGTTTTTCTGAAAATTAATTATAATAAAAACTCTATACTCTTTAGGGTTTATTAAGTTAGGAATAAAATATGTATTGACATATTTTTAAGCTAATTATTTACTTAAAAACTTAATCCAATCATTTGATAATCGATTTATTATAGCTATTTGAAGAATCTTCTAACAGAAATAATTCTTTTTCTGAACTAATATTTTTTACTAAAGAAAATCATCTGATGTTCCAACTTTTTCAAGGCCATAAATAAAAATATTCACAATAAAACAATAATAACATTTATTTAAATCGATATCTTAATGTTTCCATAAAATATAAACTTTCCATTTTGTTATTTTCTGTTCATATTAATTATCTATGCAAGGACTTTGACCAAACTTCTTTGTGTTGTAAAAGTGTTCACAGCCCTTGGAGTTCTTTTTGTATGGACCGGCTTGAGTTTAATTTCGAAATTATCAAAAGTAGAGCTCCAGTTTCTTCTTTGCTTCTGAATTTTTTCTTCAATAATGACATCACCGACTGATTGATTCACTGAAAATTTTCGATGGTCTACAAAATGAGGATTCTTTTTGGGTGACTTGCCAGAGTTATCAGAAGTCTGAAAGTACTGATTCTGATCAAAGCTCTTGACGAAAAACCGTCGCCCATTATCTTTACTTTTTCTGAGCATATTCAATTTTTTGACCAAGTCTTCATACTCAAATTGAGGCCCGTAGAAGTCAAAGCTTTTGCGATTTTCTCTCCCTTTACCTGTCCTACTGTAATTGCCTATCATATTTATTACGACTGGGTGAAATTAGCGAGATATTTTGGCATTAAAAATGTCTGAAAAATGCGTGATTAGACGGTTTTAATTTTGGAACTAGAAGGTTTGGGTGGAAATTTCTAGGATTTTTAGGAGATGGGGAGGAGTTGGTTATTTGTGTAAAGATATGTTTTTCGGTTATATCAATTATTTGAGTGAGCTTGTCTGCGTTTTAATGAATTTAAGCATCTACTATGTGTAATTGAGGCTTTCTGCTTTTGGAGACATAACCTTCAATCCAGGCATCCATTTATAAAATCGGTTTCTAACATTTCCAATAAACTTTAATAAAAAGCATTCAAAATCCTCCCAATCCAAAAAAATCTCCAACCCTTAATCCTTACATCTAAACCCAGCCAATCCAACTCAATCAGAACCCAAAAAATCCGATCTCCAAACCGAAGGTTCATACAACTAAAATGGCCTCAGAAGACAGCGAAGTGAGCATAAGTGCAAACCTTTCAAACAACCACATCCAAAAGCTCTTAGAAGACAAGTCAAAAGCTCGAAACTACATCAAGTCCTGCAAAAACATCATAAAACGTCAAGTAGAGCAGTTAAAAAAGCAACAAGCCGAGTTCAAAAATGCAGTCTCGACTCTAGAAACCCAAAGCTTCACAACTCGTTTCCATTCAGTTGCCTTTAAACTAGAGCTGGACATTATGCGACTGATAAACATTCGTCGTCGCATCGACACGATAGCAAAAAAGAAGTTTTTCTTAAAGTTCGTAGGACAAGTTTTGAAATCACGCTTTTCTGAATACGCGAAAATTCGCACTGCTTACGCTTTGGTCCGACAGGCAGGTGAAAGTTTGGCGAAGTACATAAAAAACAAGCAGAAACAAAGAATGAAGCTGGCTTTGACGAGCATTGAAATTTTTTCTGCTGGGAAAGACCCGAATTCTGCATTTAGTCGATTGGAAATACTTAAAAAAGAAAACTTTGGACTTAAGGCGGCTCTGCTGGAAACTGGAAAAGGAGGAACTTTTGAAGAGTTGGTTGAGGAAAATAAGAAATTGAAGGAAAAACTTAAAAGTACTGAACAAAGTGTCGGGAATTTTATTAGGGATATGGGATGTTTACTCAATTCGCATGAACCTCCTGGATTTGCTCATGAAAATGACTCGCCGAAACCGGCAACTAAGGCTAAGAAAGGAAAAAAACCGAAAAGTCGAGTCCCGGTTATTTCTCCTGATAGAGTTGAGTTCCCGGTCAGGAAAAACAAGATTAACAGAGTTAATTTTGATTAATATTATGGAGACGTTGTTTAGTGATGATAGTTGATTAAGTGAAAATCCTCTTATAAGTGATGTTATCTAACGTTCAATTTCCTAAAAAGTTATCAATTATCTCAAGTCTCTTCAAGCAATTAATTTGTTAAATATATCCAATACCCGATATCGAATAGATATCTAATGCAAGAAAAATATAAATCTCATGAGAACTCGTCAAAAGGACTCGGATTTCTTTCCAGAGACGATAAATTTCCGACAAAAAATCAAAGCAAGTCCATCAGAGATAATGAAAGACCTCCTTCAAATAAATGACTCGATCCAGCTTTCCCGAAAGTACTCAAACCCTGACCAAGACCCTCGAAAGCCGTCAAAAATGCAATCAAACCAAAGACCTCGCAAGTCAAAGACGCGAATCACTGAAGACATCAGCCCGATACTTGGCCTGGCGAGTCTTATCAATGAAATGGACAGCTTGCCGCAAATAGTGACAGAACAAAAAGTAAAACCTAACAAAAGTCTTAACACCTTCAATAAAAAGACTGGAAAAGTCAACAAGTCTAAGTACTCTGTCAAACTTTCAGGATTCACCCGGGCTGAGACTCATCTTGGCATTGCGCGGTTCATTAGTGAAAGACTTAAACGTAATTAATGTGATATTAATTATAAGGTTGTTTGTTTATCAGCTCGTTTTCTTTGAAGTCTCCTTCGAATAAAGTGTTTTCGCTTGCAGAAAAAAATTTACCCTTGCCGTCCATTTTTCCATTTAGGAACTCTCCAAAGTAGTAATCCCCATTCGAAAAGTTGACCCTGCCCAATCCATGAAGCAGTCCATATCGATACTCACCAATATGATACTTTCCATCAGGAAAATGAAAAATGCAAACCCCAGTCGGATAATTTTTGCTCCAAGTTCCTTCAACTCTTCCTCCATCTCTCAAATAAAGAACTCCATTTCCTTCCCTAAGTCCCTGCAGTACTCCTCCAGCATACTTGCTTCCTTCAGCCATATCAAAAAGAACATTTTCCTGTTCTCGAGCAGTTTTGTTAAGTTCCAGCTGAGAAGGCTTTCCAGTTCCACTTTTAATTCCCTTGACCTTCCTTCCGTTGTCCCAAACTCCGAGTTCCCAGGTCTTTGAATGAGCAAAGTAAAAAACTCCATATCCATGAGTGTTCCCGTTTTTCCACATCCCGATATAACGATCGCCGTTCGGAAAGTCGCATTTTCCGTAACCGTTTAGCTTGTTGCTTCGAAAACATCCTGAAAACTCGCCGCCTTGTCGGAGGTTTAGAATGCCCCAACCACTTATGTCGTTTTCGAGCCAGGACCCGATGTACCAGGAACCGTCGTGCCAGGTTAATAGACCGAAACCTGATTTTTTGTTGTTTTTTAACTGGCCTTGATATATTCCGTCATCTTCTTGAATTGTTTCCATTTATTTTTAGAGTCATGAGATTTTTAGGATTTCGAGTCAGTGAAACCTAAAAAACAAGCAAAAAGCATATACCAACTATTCCCTTGAACCTGAATTCAAATTAATTAAATAAAAAAAACTTACTTCTGTACGAATCAAAACTCTGCTTAGTCTGCCTTCCTCCAGTAAGAGACCTTTTCGATGAATTTGTGGCTTCAGTTGAATGAGAAGAGACACTTTCTTGTTCAAAAAACTTGAAAATAACTTTCTGGTTACTTTCGAACTTATTTTTCTGATTTCCAAGTTTTTTTACCTCCGCCATAACCTTTTGTATTTCCTGGCTGATTTTCTTGATATTTTCCTTTTCATTCCACACAAGTTGGCTGATTTTTTCATAGAAAAGCGCGTTTTTCATCCAAGAAATCAAAATTTTTTCACTTTTAGCAGGATTTCGCATACTTTGAGTAATTTTCTCAGCTTTTAAAAGCAACTCTTTTTCAACGCCTTTCGCTTGAAAAAGTTGCATCCGGGTCTTGAGTTCTTCGTAAGAAAGACTTTCTGGTGATTTAAGCTGCAGCAGATCAACGAAAACTGAGAAAAGATCTGAAGAGATCAGAGAAAATTCGAAGAACTTTTGCCGGTCGAACTTCAAAAATGAAGACTTTTGCTTTTCTAGAGAATTTTTTTGTTTTTTAGAGAGCTGCAGTAGAGAATTTTTGCTTTCATGCAGAATTTCATTGAGCCGCTCGATTGTTTTTAGAGAAAACTTGATTTTTCTATCGATGTTGTCGAATTTCGTTTGGATCTAAATTTTGGATACATTTTGAAGGTCTTTTTTGAGAAAAATTGAGATGTTGACTACTTCTTCGGGCTCAAATGTATTCATTGTTGAAAATGAAAGATTTATATTAGGATTATTTGATTAAGAGAAAATTATTAAAAACTGCTAAGGTTTAATTGAAACTTTTGATGGTCTTTTTAATTGATTGATTAATCATTCGAAAAATCAATTCCCTATAAATATGAAAAGTTTTATAAGAATAGAATGATTGAAAAGTATAAAAAATTCAAGGTATTTGGATTAATTCTTGTATTATTTCTTCTCTGAATAAATTTAAAGATTACTTATTTCCCATTTTTAGTTAACTTTATTGAACCATTTAAACTCCCTTGATTGAAAATTTAGTTAACTTTATTGAATTTAGTTAACTTTATTGAATCATTGAAACCATCTTGATTTTAAACATCTAAAATAAACTACTTTAACTAATTACTTAATAATCAACTCTGGAAACGTTTTTTCCGCTCGGTTAACAAACTGCAAACTTCTAGCTTTTTCAATTTTTTTCAAAATAATGATCATAGACTGTCCAAAGATAAACAAAGAAAGAATAAACTGAACCATCATACCCGCAAGTACAGAAAAAATGATAATCATTTCAATCAACTCCGAATTAGCAGAGCTCATTTCCCAAAGATAACAATAACTTAAAACCATGACTAAAGTAATCGAGATTTCGCTGGTCATATTCGAAACAAGAATAGAAGTTTCCTTGAAAGGGCGATAAACAATCAAAAACCCTAAAGAAACAACTGAAAAAAAAATATTCAAAGCTCCTTGCAAGACCAAAAACGAGTTAAGATAAACCTGACAAAGTGCAAAAGCCACTCGTCTCAAAAAGTAAACAAAATAAAACTGCGAGCTCCAAAATCCTCTGTCATTTTTGAATTCCAGAAAAAGACTTCCCCACCTCTGTTGAAATTCCTCATTTCCACCATTGATATCACTGAGAGAAACATAAGAAGCAACAAAGAGCAAAGGCGGGGTAAGAACAGCAGCGATCTAATTGCGGATTACGACTGACAACGTTGCGAAAAACTGGTTGAAATATCCCTGGACTGGCATGACAACGGTCTGTTTAAATCTTACCGATCTCAGCTGAATGAGTCCAAAAACCAAGAGTTCCAAAGCAGTCTGAGTCCAGAACCGAAGAAAAAATCCGTATTTATAATTTCCCAGTAATTTTATAGCTTTCGCTGCAAGTTTACCTGAACTGCATTTCGATAGGACAAGAACAAGTGGGTACATCAGGACTGTGACCACGAAAATCGACAGGCTTTTCCCGGTGTTCAAGAAAAAAACTGAAGTTTCTATTCCGTATCGCCTGGCTTCTAGGTAAGGAAGCGAAGTTGCCTCGTCGTTGAAAACGTGGTTTAAAACATTCGGCAACATGTTGTACCCGGAAAAACCGTATAAAAAGGTTCTTGTGTTTTTCGTCATGTTGTTGCTGTTTAAGGGCAAAAGGACTAGAATTTGAATCGAGTTCAGCAAGGCCCACGCTGCTGAAGGGTTGCTTACAAGAGCTGCTCCTACTGAGGAGGAAACTGCTGTTTGTGCCATTGCAGTTGTCGAGTTTAACACAGCTTGGACTGAAGGGTTCAGGACGACCGAGGGGGACCCGGGTAAGGAGCTTGTTAAAAGATAATTTTCTAGTTGGGACTCGAAAAGACTGTAAAGGTTTTCATGTTTTATTTCAACTTGGATACCTGTTCCTTTTTCCACTGAATCTTGGAAGGACAGAGAAAAAAGGTAGACTGATGAACTCTTGGCTTTTATCAACTCGGCTTTGAAGTCCGACCTGCCGTTTACTGAGAAGTTAAAGTTTGAGTTATTCAGATTGACTTTCAAGGACTCTGAGAATACAACACTTGCTAGAGTCATTGAGTCGATTGTCAAGGTTGATGTAAAGTATTGAGCTTCGCAAGAGTTATTTGATTTCTTGTAGCCTTTGATGCACTCGCAGTAAGAGCTGGTTAAAGATGAATTGGTTATGCACTCAGTGCACTTTGGATCACATTTTCGGCAGAGGTCAGGACAGTTCTTGCATTTTCCTTGATAGAGATAAGTGAAGTCTGGACATGCCTGATAACAAATTCCATTTTCAATGACTTTAGTTGAGTCTTTGCACTTAAGACAAAAAGAAGAATCCAAACATTCACTGCAGTCTTCAGAGCAGGAGAAGCATTGATAGTCACTAAGAAACATTCCTGCTTCACAAGTTTGACATTTATTCAGATCGTCTTTCAGAATATTATTCGCGCAGATTTCACAAGAATTTCCACTTTTTGTGCAAGTTTTACATGATGGGTCGCATTTTTCTGAGCTGTAACCTGAACTCGCGTTGTATGTCATAAAATATCCTTCATTTGCTATGCAGGAGTCTTCGAAAAGGTCAGAGTTTGAAGGACATTCGCAAACTCCATTGGAAGGACTCATGTTTTTGTACTTGCAAACTGTGCAGTCTGTGAAACTGTTGCATTCGCTGCAGTTTGAAGGGCATTTAGAACATTCCAGGTTGCCTGATAAGGAAGAGTTGAAGTAGCTGGCTTGGCAGGCGCAGTGGATTGTGCTGGGAAGTGCCCAGTTGTCGATGCACTTTGTACATTTGTTGTAATCACTGCAAGTGCTGCAGTCCTTGAAACAGCTTTGGCATGAATTGTCTGTGTCACGATAAAATCCTGTCTTGCAGTCACATCCTTGAGAAGTGGAAATTTCTGAATTCGGATCTGTGCAGGATAAGCATAAGAGAGACTGGTTACATGTTTTGCAGTCTGAATGGCATGCCTGGCAAACTCCTTCGCTGATGATTTGTGAAGTATTAAAATATCTTGAATTGCATAAGCATCCGCCACTAGATATTGGAGATGCATTAGAGTCATAACACTTTTCACATATATATTGGCTTGTACAGTTTTTACACTCGGAGAAGCAAGCCAAGCATACGCCATCACTATCAATGCTTGTCTTATTAAAATAGCCCTGCTTGCAGATACATCCAACATCATCATGAATTACAGAATTTCCATCAATGCAAAAATTACATTTCAAGCTTTGAGTGCAATTTTTACAAGAAGGATGGCAAGCTAAACAAGTTCCTCCACTATTCAGAGCAGTTAGATTATAAAATCCTTCTTTGCATTCGCATCCTTGAACCGAAGCAGGCTTTGCATTACTTTTCAAGCAATTATCACACAAGAATTCCTGAGTGCAGGTTAAGCAGTCAGCATGGCAAGCCTTGCAAATCCCATTAGCAACAATTTGAGTGGTGTTATAAAATCCAGCAAAACACAAGCACCCTCCACTGCTAATTTTCGAAGCATTCGAATCATAGCACTCCGTACAAATGTATTTACTAGAACATTCTTTACATTCACTGAAACAAAGCAAGCACCTGCCATCGCTGTTCAAGTTGGTGGTGTTATAAAATCCTTTTTTACAAACGCACCCGACAAGACTATGAACTTCAGAGTTGCCATCAAGACAGCTCTCGCATTTCAAACTTTGAGTGCAATTTTTACAGTTGCCATGACAGGCAAGGCAAGATCCTCCAGTCTCCAAAGCAGTCGAGTTGTAATATTTTTCTTTGCAAAGACAGCCGAAGGATGACCCCGGGTCTGCGTTGGGATCGTCACATGTTGTGCAAAGATTATTTGTTGTGCATGTTTTGCACGTTGAATAGCAGTCGAGGCAAGAACCGTCAACGCTTAGAGATGAGGTGTTGTAATATCCTTGATTGCAAACGCACCCTACAGTGCTATGGGGACTTGAGTGTGATTCTTTGCAGGATGAGCATTTTAATGATTGGGTGCATGAAGAACAGTCTGAATAGCATGTTTGGCATGTGCCTCCGTTGATAAGTGCTGTTGAGTTGTAAAAGCCTGTTTTACATGTGCATCCAATCACACTGTGAATTTCTGCATTAGAATCCTTACATGTTGAGCACTTAAATTTTGTTGTACATGCCGAGCATTCATTATAACAGCTTTTGCATTGAAAATTTGAGTCTGAAAAATATTGATTTGATGAGCAAGGACATGTTGTAGTAGTTTCTGATTGGTCTGGGCATATGCATTTCACAGCATTATTATCAAATATGCAGCATTTAGAGGAGCAGCTACCACAGTTAAGGCATACTCCAGATATACATCCATATGAGCAGGAATTGCAATATACATCATTACTTAAGGAAATACAGTAATCAGAACCATTTTCCTTTATTGCAGGGGAGCAGTTCGATGGACAAGTAGAGGTAAGGCAATTACCCACATTATAAGATGATTCGAAGAACTCTGATGGAAGCACTTCAGATGTATACAAATAAAAACTCCAAACAAATCCTTCAAAAGACTCTTCATGATTACCTATATAATGATCGTATGAACCTGATTCAGAATAATTATTATCCTGAGTTACAGTAAGATCTAAAATCCCATTTGAATAAAGCTTAGCAATATTTTGCGAGTTCACCATTAACACAAAACCCCAAATATCTAAGTAATCATTACCCTTTTTGAGTGTATTATCTGAACTGTATTTAATATCTGAATCATAGTTTCCATTCCTAATTCTTACTCGATATTTAGAATTACTTGCAACTCTCTTCAAATAAAATCTATGTTCATCATCTTTTTTTCTATATGATAGTGAGAATGTATCATCATCGCTGTTACTATCGTCAACAGGTTTTACCCAGATTGCAAGTGAAAATGAAGAGGTAAGTGAAATGGTTGTTGACTTAATATTGTTTGGTGGAAGCATAATGTAGTTTTCTACTGATGTTGAAAAGTACGCACCTCTATCTGTTGGAGTGGTATCTGCATTATCAGAAGATAGATCATGTCCATTTTGACCATGGTTTCCGCTACCTGAGTAATCATAAAACACTTGTCCGAAATTCAACCCAAACTTGTAGTGAACAATTTTGGTAGATGACGAAATCCTCAAAAAGAGATAAACAACTATACAATTCACTGCCATTATAATAAGTCTCCATGATGATATATAAATATGCTTTCCAATCTCAATTAGCTTCAAGAAAGTCTATTATTTAAGTAAATATCATGAATATAATAATTGTTTAGCTATTTATATAATTCAAATATACTCTGACAAATAATTAGGGAAAAATTTCGGATTAACTATTTTTGGTTTGTTTTTAACTCTTTAAATATGATTAGTTTAATATTATAAAGTAATATTATTGTATTTAGTTGCATATATTATAAATTTGAGAGAGATATTCAGTATAAATCGATTATAAGTTATTTTGTGAATAATTTAGAGAAAAATTATATAAATTAATATCATTGGAATACTACATACATCAAAAGATCTTTAGTCGTCTTAAAGTTTGGTATTTCGACCAAAATGAATAGCATAGCCAATTAAATAATGTTTTTTACTAGGGATTTTAGATTAAATTCTTTTATTTAAAATCTGTTTAACTTTGGGCCAATAAAGTAGGATATGAGTAAGAAAATTCAACTTGATTGCAATTTTTAGTGTTGGGTCAGGATTTCTTGATATAATTACACTGAATGAGATTAAACAGGGCAACAAGATTCAATATTCGATTTATAAAAACAATTTCATTCTCTACAGAGAAAGATTTTATTGACTAATCTCCTAAATTTGATTGGATCATTCTGACGATTACTTGAATGGAATAAAAGAGATGAGCTTGATATAGTCAAGCACTAAATTAGTGATTTCAAGTAAGAAAATTTATATAAAGTAAAATGAGTATGGTATTTATGTTAAGTTCAATCATGACAAGTAATTTGCTACTGCTGGCAGGACTAACTGAAAAATAATAGCTTGAACTTGAGCAAAAAGGTTTATATGGAATTCTAAAATAATAGGACTTTAAAAGAATTAGTCAAAAGGACGGTATTTTGTATTTCAGCTGAATATGAGCTAAAAATCGAGATTTTGAAACGAAAAGATCTGATGTTTATAAGAGCTTTTTCTGAAATCTAAGTTTTAGAAGTGAATTAATTAAGTATTGTTTAAAGGATCTATTCATATAAATAGTTAGATAGTAGTGCATTTCTTATTATATTATAAAATGTTTTGAAATAGAAAATTTGTGTATATATAACAAAAATCAATTCTTTGTCAAATTTTAATCATCTTTACATTTTCCAAATAATTCAATTAACTCCCAAATACCTCAATTGACCAACTTCCTAAACTAATCTAAACCTAATTAATTTCCCCAGATTCTCTTGAAAATCTCGTAGAAATGCGATCTGTAGAACAAATGTCCTTTAACAATATCAGTAACATCATAATTCTTCATTCCTTTGACTTCCCCATACCCACAAGCGACAGATTTGCTGGCAATAGGATAAACAAACCTTAAAATCGAGTCATTTTTACTAAAAACATTTGACAAATCTCCAAAGACCAATTTTTTTTTATAGTCTTCCATTCCACTAGCTTGTTCTCTGGAAGTTGCTGATCCAAAGTACATGACTTCATCAAGTAAAAAAGTTGAAAATTTGCTAAGTTCAGTCATGCAAGACGTAATAACAAGAGTCCCCAAAGAAAACCCAAAAATAGTGACACAATATCCCTTATCCAAAAAGTTCTTCTTAATAAGCTCAGCTAAATACCCCCCAGAAATGATGGCTCTCTCTGTGCTTTCCTTGAAGTCTCTTGTCGGATCCTTTTTCAAAGTCCCGAAGTAATTCTTTGCAAATTCCAGATATCCTGAAGCCTTCCACAAAAAGCAGTAAATCGAGGTGAACGGGAATAACTGAATTATTTGTTCCCAGGACTCTACCTGGTCGTCACTTTCACTTAAGTATCCAGAAACACAGACAATGACGTGCTTTGAGTTCACGTTGTTCAGGTTTAAAAGACTGCAAAGACTTTTTGAAGTCTTTGGCAATTTTTTCGCGTTTTTAGGGTCAGGAGGGTCTTCCAAGTGAATGGTTTCTGAATTTTTCCTTTGCAATACTGAAGAGACTTCTTCATCGATGAGGCTTAGAAACATTTTCGAGTTCTTTATAGTTTTTTTGCTGGTGGGCTTGTTGATTTCAAATAAAGGGAATTTTGTTGAAATATTTTGAAGAATTTCTCGAGCTATTGGGCTGTACCCGTTGTTCAGAGACCCTGAGAGTTGAGTGGTGTCGATTGATCTGAGGAGATAAACGTCTTCTGAAAGAAGTAAAAAGCAAGCGATGTAAATTTCTACTCTTTTATCGAAATTTATATCTTTCCACTTAGTTTCTGTGATGTCTGATGGATTTATATTGAGACCGAAAGCTTTTTCTATCAAGAACTTGGTGACAGGCTTGTATATTTTGGGACTCGCTCCAGAAGAAAGTTGAATGACTCCGAAAGCGTTTTCAATTGAATCTTTGAGAGATTCGTTATCTGCTTCGAATTCCTTGAAATCAGTTGTTTTGTTTTTGATGACAACTTTACTGAACTTCTCAAACTCGAACGATCCTTTGAATAAAAGCTGATCCTTGATGAAAGGGATAAGTTTGCCGATATTTGGAATGTCTATGTCGAGTTCTTGTAAAATCTGGTCTTCACTCATCTCTTTCAAGTTTTTGATCTTCATTATTTCTTCGAATTCAAAAATATTGAAGCTTTTTTTGGCTTTTAGGAAGTCTCTGATCTTTACGGAAACATCGAGGTTTCTTCGCAGAAGAAGTTCTTCAAGGTAATAGTTGTAAAACTTTTTCTCAAGCATCGAAATTATTCCTTCTTTAGTTGTTTCTGCAAACTCTTGCCATCCTTCGTGGTCTTCGTTACAGTAGGCATCTATTTGAGCCAAAATATCATTGGGCATATTCGGGATTCCTTCTGATTCGATTGATTCGTTTGTCGCTTTTGAGACAAGCTTTTTTGCACGCAATTTTAGATTCTTTGTGAATCTATCTATGGTTAGTTTGAATCTTTTGAGGAAAGTGTTGCGGATGAGATCTTCATCATAGCTGAATTGTTGAATTTCAAGCCATTTAAGGTAGTATTTTTCAGCGAGATCGGATTTTTTTAAGTTCTGGTATACCAATCCTAAATTTCTATATGTTAAGGCTAAGTCGGCACTGTTTTTACCGTAGTTGCGCTCTTGTAATTTAGAACTCTCCAAATAATACTTTTCTGCTGAATTCCAATTTCCTTGATCTACTGAATTTTGAGCAAGACCTTCGAGTTCCTCTAATCGCTTTAAATCATTTTCAGTAGATATGCTAATGTCGATTTCTGCTTCATTGTTGGGTTCTCTATCTAATTCTTGTTTCAATTCGCCTGAAATTCCTTCAGCTAGTTCTCTTCTAGAAGCATCTGTAAGGTGTGCATTATTTTCTTTTTTTGAAGCGCTAATTTTGTGTTCAGGTTTAGATGAACAGCAACCCATATTTATTATCAGTGTCTACTTTTAGAAATCTATCAATCAGAGAGAAGAAACAAATAATAAAGATTATTGTGCTCTCCTTTCTCACTAACTAAAGTTTTAAACCCATAATATATGAAAGATTGATCTAATATTACTTCAGATTTAAGTTAATTAAGATTTTATTGGACAAATTATTTAGATCTCACTCAGAAAGTTGAATATGAGCAATTTCTTTATATTATTCAAATCTTTTTTACTTAATTTCTGGTTAATCAGTAATACTTGAAAACATTAAGTATTTAACATTCTTATCACATCTTTTTGATAACTATTACTTTACATAGAATGAATTTAAATTCTAATTCCAAAGTTCAAAAATGATATAATAAAAAATCGTAGATCAATTCTAATTAATATAGACAGCTAAGAATTAATAAAAATATAGACAATCTAAAAATGGAATAAATATATATCTAAATATACTGTAATTTTTTAAAATTTTAAAGAACTGAAATCTGCTAGGAACCAACTTCGTTAAATTTATTTCAAATGAGCAACTTCCCAAGTTTACTATCAATTTCCTTAAAATGAAAAAAGTTTTAGATCTCGAGTTTCCTTTTTTAAGGAAAAGTTGACCGAAAAAACTCCTTAACTGTAAATCCAGAAAGAACTCAGCCTAATTGTTTTGGAAAGTTCAAGAACTATTCCATTCTTCCTTGTTATTTGAATATTAGAAAAATTAAGTAAAATTTCTTTATTTTGGATGCTAGACACAGAATCTCTAAATAAATGGAATCTGGCAGTTTTTAAATTTCTAAAAGAATTTCATTCTTCAGATATTCAGATTTATTAATGAAAAAATCATGAATTTATTACAATATAAATCAAATCAATCATCGTTTAGAACATAAAAATAGCTTGAACAGTTCTAAAGGAGTTTTAACAATAGTTTTGCACTTTCCAGTATCTCATTTGCTCATGAAATGCATATCAGTTCAAACTGTAAAATTTTTCTAGCTTCAGATAAGAGACTGAATATGTTTAATGTTTTACTAGATGGAATCAAGGTCATAAGGTTTAATGGTTGGGAAAGTCTTTATCTTTACAAAGTTCTTGAATTGCGGGTCAATGAACTATCTTTAATAAAATACAAAACTTTTTTTTTATTTTTGTATAGCACTTTCAATGCAGAATCAATAAGAGTGATTTTGCTCATAACGTTCTCTACCTATTCACTTCTTCGAAACGAATTCGAGCCTGCAAAAATCTTTGGTTCAAGAACTGATTTAATATTGTGAAATGGGATTATAACATCAACTGAGTTACAAGGGATTTTTAGTTGTTTTACTATCAAAATTGCATTTAAGAGGTTTTCAAGTATATTCTTAGAACATGAGAAGCCTGAAAATTTCGTTGAATCAAGTAATTCACATTCGATCGATGTAAAAGCAGTTCATTTTTCTATAATTACGAAGATCATCGACTCAATAATAATTTCTGTTGTGCAACAAATCTCAGTAGGTTCGAACTCAGCCAAATCAATTTACCTTTTCAAAAGGAGAGTTGCTGGTCATAACAGGTGATGTTGGCTAGCGGGAAGTCTTCTTTACTGCTAGCACTTCTACAAGAACTAATCTGTATCTAAGGAACAGTTAAATCGAAGGAAGTGTTTTTTACACTTCACAGCATCCATGGCTCGTAGAAGGAAGTACCAGAAAGAATATTTCAATAGGAAAAGAATTTAAATAAAAGCTTTACAAGAAAATCATTCGCGCTTGTGCCCTTGAAAAGATTTATCAGGGGAGTCAACAGTTTGTGAGTCATAAAATTTGGAGAATTAGAAACAAGATAAGTGGAGGCAAATGGCCAGAGTTAGCCAGAGCTCTTTACGCTGATAGCGATATTTACTTGCAAGATGATCCTTTTAGTGCTATCGACTTAAATCTGCAGAATCAGTAGTTTAAGTCCTGCATCGAAAAAGAAAAGTATCGTTGTTGCTACAATCAACCTTCTTTTCTAAGAAATGCTGATAAATTTTACTGCTTTATCAGGGTACTCAGATTTCTTTAGAGACTTTCAGCAGTATTTAGAAGCCACTGATTCTGGGATCCACAAATCGCTTAGATTTGAGAAAAAGAAGTTGGTTCATAAATTGTCTCATAGGCCAAGTATCAATTTTCAATCATTTTCTAATTCGGAATTAAGCTTAAAAAAAGAGGACTTGAAAATAACTTGACTTCCAGGAATGTACTCAAAAGTATTAGATTTTCGGATTCAAAAACTGTTTGAAATTTTTTTGATGTTTTTGGTTCTTTCTATTGCTCAGGTCTCTAGTTTTCACTAATCTGGCACTTTAAGATTTGGATTATTTCCCCAAATAGTCAAAATTTACCGATAATTGGAATACTTGTCACCAGTTTTATGTGTTTTCTTATTCAAAAGAAGCATCTCACTTCATTTCCCTTTAATTTCTAGTTCGAAAAATCTTCATAATCTTTCAATAAGCCGCTTTATTTTCATAAGTTTATTCCAAATCGATAAAATTGGTATCAATCAGATCCAAAAACGATTTTCCAAAGACCTAAATATAACCGATCAAGAAATCCTTAACAAATTAGAAGAATTTCTAATAATGTCAGTAATTCTGTGCAACATTAATATTCTCCATAATAATATCCCCATTCCAGCTAATAACATCACTATTAGTGATCCTCTACATTGCATTCCTTCTAAATTCTTAATTAAAGTGCTTAAAGACATTCGAAAATTTGACATTAACACCCACCTTCAAATCGTAGCATCAATCGGCAACTCAATATCTGGGTTTGCATTAATCCGTTGTTTCCACTCAGAGGATTTTTTCACAAAAGAAATCATATCAAAAGTATTGAAAAACATGTCAGCCTACCTGACATCGAAACTGATGTACCTTTGATTATTCAACTATTTATACATCGGGCCAATATTGTGAATATCGCAATTATGGTCTTTTTTGTTCTTTACCGCGATTCAATCGATGCAGAAACAGCAGCGATAGGTATCAGCTATAGTATTTCAATGTTAGCAGTGATTGTAACCTCTTTAGAAAGTTAATTAAATTCGACTGCTCTTTAGTTTCAAGACTGTAGGAGTTGCAAGACAGAATCCCTGAGGATGTTTCAGGAGTTCCGTTTAATATTAAAAATGGAAACATCGAGTTTGAAAACGTGTTTTTAAAATACGACTCTAGAGCCGATTTTACATTTAAGATTTTAATATCTCTTTCACAGCTCTTAGTAAAACTGGGATTCTTGGCAGGAGAGGTGCGGGAAAATCTACAAATTTTAACGTGGTTTTCATAACGGTGGATTCCTTGGCTGGTGTTAGGGCTGTAATTACCCCTGTGCATGATCTAAGGGTCCAAAAGGGCTGAATATCTTTAAAATATTTTAAATGACAAGTTCTGATTTTTTCAAATTTGAAAGGAAACTAAATAATCGTACTTAGTCATAACTTGTGTTTTATGTGATAATATAGAATTGGATTATCTGTAATATTAGTATAGATTTGCAGACAAAAAGGAGTTATGACTAAAATTCATTATTTTGATTCGATTTAAACTCAAAAAAAATTCACCTATACATAAAATTTTTAGAGAGGAAGGGATGAAATATCTAATAAAATTATTTTCCTGAAGTTTACCCTATAATTTGCGATTGATTTTCTATTTTATAAAAAATTATAGAGAACCTAACATCCTTCCTTTATTTCTATAGATTAGAGACCTATCTGAAAATAAGAACTTAGAGTACCTACACTGGTATAAGGATGGTTGGGTACTAATCGATGGGGTTGATATTCGATATATTGATTTGGATAGACTTCGAAAGCATATCATTGCGATTCCTCAAGAACCTGTCTTGTTCGGAGCCAGTATTAGGTTCAAACTCGGCGTGCATTCAAAATTCGATGATGAAGAACTGAAAAAAAAAATTAACAGAGCTCAAGTTGGATAAGTTACTTTGTGGGCTTGGAAACGATCTCGATAAAAATCTTGCTGAAGTTGATTTGAACTTGCCAATTAACAGAAGAAGCTGTTTTTAGTTGCTAGAGCCTGTGTTAATATGGGAAAAGTGCTATTTGTTGATGAGGCTACTGCAACTATTGATTGAGCTTTGGAAAGGTTGGTGAATCTCAAAATTTGGAGCTGCTTTGATAATAAGACTTTTATTATAATTGCTCATAAACTTAAAAGTGTCGTTTTTTGTGATTCGGCTGTGTTTTTGCAAGATGGAAGTGTTAAAGAAGAGGGAAAAATTGAAACATTGATCGCTGATTCTAGGTAAAATTTTAATGAAATGATTGCACTTTTAGATAATGAAGAAATGAAGAGTTTTTTGAATGCTTGAAATTGAGAAAAAATTCAGGTTAGGATTTATAGTTTAGGAATAATTTTTGAATAGATGTTTGAAATACTTAGAATTTATGATGGATTCCTATTTTTAATCTGTTAACTTATTTAGGTATGTTTAGATGGTTCAATAAAAATGCCTCCAAATTTACTTCAGAATCAAAGTCAGAGGTTAATGTCTCAAGCAGTAACTTTATATCTCTAATATGGTCAAATACGTTGCATTCTGCAGATATTCCGGAATTATAAAAAAATATTTCTTTTTCTTTATAATTTCCAACTGTATTCAGTAGCAAACTTTCAACTGAGTTGGCAATAAGTTTCACTAAATCATCAAGATCTTTTTCCGAATGTTCACTTTGAATAATTATTTTCTTTATTTTTGGATATTTTTGGTCAATCGATTCTTTTATTTCTTCAGGACTAACAAGATAAAAAACCTCCAAAACAAGAATTTTGAACCCTTTATAAGCCGCTATGAAAGAATAACAGTTTTGATCTTCAAATGGTAAGCTCAAGAAATTTTGATATGCTGTTTCATAGTCTTTATTAATTAGATTTCTTACCATTTGAATCAGCTCAGCTTGGCCAGTTAATGGAGGTCCTCCACAGTATATCCCCAGAACTTTAGACCCTAAGGAAGACCCTGTCATGATTGGAGAGCCCGACATTCCCGATGTTGAAGAAAGTTCAAGCTCTGCTAACCCTGTTTCTGATAACCTTAGCAGTCCTTCCGAAATAACTTGAGTTTTGAAATTATGGAATCCTTCTTTTATTTTTGAGTCCAGGTCTATGATATCTATTCTTTCAGGTAGCATATAATTGATATTACGATTTCCTGTGGGATACCCTGAAATAAGAACCTTTTTCAACTCATAATCTCTAACTTCTTCTTTATCAGCAATTTGTAGCACTGGAAAGTCTAAGCATTCATCAAAGTCAGGAACCTTTGGTTTATAAAACTGATTAAACTGAAATATTGCCAATACAGCGACGTCATTGGGTAAGCAGTATGGTTTGAAGTGGTTTGAAATTTGCACTGAACTAAGTTTTGATTGGAATTCAAGTACTGGGCTACAGGAAAAACTCGTCACAAAATTATCTGAATCATCATGGAAATTAATATCAGGATCAAAAGATACAAACATATCTTGGTTTTTCTCTTTTGTTACTAAATTATAAGCCACATGGAAATTGGTTAGCCCGAATGCTATCACTCTTTTATTTCCAATGTGTATTATTCCTCTAGGTTTACAAAATACGAAGCATGTTCCAGAAGGAAAGACTTTTCCGATTGACCATTTTAAAAGTTCGTCTTCAGCTTTCAAGAGTTTTGTAACCTTATTAGGATCAAAATGTTCAGCTAAAAATTGCTGTCTCAATGCAACATCAAAGCAGTGAAAAGGCATACGATCAGAGAAATCATCCATATTATTATAAAGAATTTATTTAACTAAAGAAATGTCTATATTTTAGTAAAGTTTTACCTATTTATCTAGACTAAATCACTCATAAAATAATACAAGACTTTATAAACTGAATTAACAGAAAACTCCACCAGAAAAATACTTTTCACTTTTGAATTCCTACATCATATTCCATTCAAATAGTCTAAAATCAAAATCTTTCTCAAATAACATTGGAAGAAATAACTCAACAAGACCTGGAACAAGTTGCCTTCATCTTTAACCAAATCAAAATTTTCCTAAGAACTCGTGAGATCTCATCAACGCGATCACTTTCAGACGACCTAGAAGAAGCTGTGACCAACACAATGTCGGACATCTTGACAAAATCTGCAAGACCACAGTGCAGAGTCCCTGCAACTTCACATAATAATCAGTCAGTACAATTTTTTTCAAATTCTGAGCAGAAAAAATGTCTCTGACTCAAGAAGACGAAGCAAGTTCGATTTGGAACCAGATTTTTTCAAGGTAGAAAAAATCTTCCAACAAGTCCATTTGCTTGTAACTGGCTGAGCAACCTTTAAAGATACAGGAAGAGTTGGAAATAAGTAAAAAGAACAAGAATTGGTTTTCCAGGCCGCTGAAGAGCTGGTAAGAACTACTATGGTCTTGACTTAAGCACGTGACATGTTAAAAGTGGAACTTGATAAAGAAAATTCAAGGAACTATTAGTCAACTTGAAGAGGAAAGCAAGACGTATTTGGAAAAATTCATAAAACTTTTTAAATGTCCCGCTGAAAACTTTCTTCCTACCCCTCCGATTGCTAAGAAAGTGGTCAGAGAAGTTAATCCTTTTAATAGTATGAGCTGCTTCACTAAGTTGGTTGTTTTTCCTATTGTCAAGGATCTCACTTAGAAACAGATGAAGGACTTTATTTAAGAACTTTACCTGGCTAATTCGAAATATGATATTAAGTGCAATGAGACAAAATTAAGATAGAAACCCTTGCCTTAGGATGATTATACAGAATAAATAATGATATTATTAATAATGAAAGTAAGTAAAAATTCTTATATTATCAAACGAGTTTTGGGTGATTTATAAATTACAGCCAGGGTTGAATGAAGGTTCGAGTAAACTATGCTGAAATATTAAAATTTTGACATTTTTAATAGATCTAGAAAATGGAGAGATTTCGCTGTTAGAGTCATACTTTTAAACAACGTTTGAGATAACTGAACATAATAAAGAACAAGATTTAGGATATCATGCCCTTTATTTTGGAAAACTCATGCAAATATTAAGTCTTCCGAATTTGGTTAATACAGAACTTGACAAACTTTATAAATTTTAATAAAAATATATACTTTGATGAAGAGGTTAAGACCTCGAAAGAATGCATTTGAACGATAATAAAATTTTAATTAGTATTATATTCAGATATTTAAAATCAAACCTTCTCTAAATTATTAAAAAGTAAAATCAACAGGAATTAACTTCTCAGTCTTTCTTTTGTTCATATTAAATTTGATTGATATATAAATGTTGCTTTTAAGTCTAATCCTTCTTCAGGTTAGTTCAAACATAGTAGAATGTAGGTTCAGCATCAACTTTGGGAAAAAATTTTGGAATTACTCAGGGAGTAACAACGATGGCTCAAATAATTTAGTTGCATCGAAGATAAAGTAAACAGGTAAAGGTGTATATTTGATTGAACAGGACACTAAAATAGAAGCCCCATTCGAATTAAATTTACCAATCAGCGTCTCTTATTTATAATTGGTGATACCAAGCGATTCACAATACCAATTACTCTTCAGAACTAGAAATATTTTTTATAGATATCATTTAGGAAGAAAATATTGACTGATTCAGTCTAAATACATGTTACAGACAATGGAGTTGGAAATAATTTAAAATGTCCTCCTAAAAGATTTCCTGCTTCAGTTTGGTCTCTTGTAGTCTTAACTTATGATGGAATAACTTTTAGAGCTTTTATAAATCAATATCAAAAGTAGCTTTGACCAACAATTCAAGCAATCATCAATTGGATTTCATACAAGTGTTGGGACTTTTTACTCGATTGAATTTACAGTAGTTAACGCATTTGTGCGTAATTATATAATTAAGTCTGAAACTATTAATTACTCAAATTTATGAGTAGTTCAGAAATGACTTGCATAGTTCCTGGAAATTGCACCTTCTGCTCAGCTTCGGTTATTGATAACAGTCTTGGAACCGGCTGTTTGCCAACTGTTATCGATCCCTCGAATGAATCTTATTAGAACTTGTGTAGTTCATCATCATATTGATGCACTATTACAACTAAGTACTACTGCGTTAATTCAACTAATACTTGTGGATATGACCGAATATCTTATAGATATTATAAGCAAATGCTATCTTCTCCATATACAATAACTTATATTTCGTGAACCTTGCTTAGCCTTTTGGCCTGATGTAACTTTGCTTTTTTAGAAAGGATTTAGATATTTCATGAGAAATTTAAGTTAAAATGATAAAATAATAATAGTTTATATAAAATCTTTGAAAGTAAATTTTTTTCTAAATTAGTAGAAAGTCTAATAATTACAAACAAAGAATCTATCACTTGCTCACAACACAATTACAATCTTTACCAAAAATTCAGATTCTTATTTCAAGTATAAACATTGAAGAAAGAATAATTTTGTGAAAAATTCAGGTTTTTTCAATATAATAAGAAAGCTTCAAGTCTTAACAACAACTTAATAAAAGCCAGATATTATTTAGCTCATTTCAATAACGATGCGCTTTAATGTTGGCTGGTGTATCCAAGTTGCTTAACAACAACTTAATAAAAGCCAGATATTATTTAGCTCATTTCAATAACGATGCGCTTTAATGTTGGCTGGTGGTATCCAAGTTGCCTAACTATAATTAAAAGCTAAAATATCGAATCTCAATCAATAAATATAATCTTACTTTTTAATGATCAAATGGTCGAATCTTTTCATATATAAAAGCTCAAATACATAATGTTGTTTTAATCTTTGAAGAATATCAAAACTTATTATGATTTTGATTGATGCTCAGTTTAATCTGGTCTCTGGAATGGGTTCCAGATGAGATCTAAAAAATATTTAAAACAGGTTTTAAAAGACCTTACCCGAAATAAGTTCCCATTTAATTTAAGGCTTGTTGTATTAAAAGAATATTCATTGTCTCAATTTAAAAGTTCTAATTAAAATTCATCTTAATCCTTATATTGGGTAAAAAACCAGAAGAGGACTTTAAAGTTAAATAAATGAATTTTTCACTCTGAGTCATAATGAAGATTTTTCAAGTTTTCGCTCTTTTATTAAATAAATTAAACTAAGCTTATTTAACTGAAATTAATGATTTACCCTGCTAATTAAAACATCTGATATTTATTTTGCATTTGTCTTTATTGAATACATCCAGATTATTTACAATTTCACAAAAAAATTAATTATTATTATTGCATTCAAATACAAACCAACTTATCCTTGAATTCGGCAAGAAACCCTTCATTGCTAGAAGATTTAAGATAATATAGTTTTTTATCATATAAAGAAAGAATCGGTTCTTAATACTGATTTAGTTAATATTTGGAGTTAGTTAATATGAAAATAGTAATTTCCGTAATAAAGAAGTTTCATCTATTTCTTCTTTTCAACCTTAAAATAATAAATTTAACTTTGATTATAAAATCAATTCAAGGCTGATTCTTAATTAAAATTATTCTTGGATAATTAGAGCATATTTTATATTAAAGTAGATTATATACATTTGCTGATTATAAAAAATGATCCAATTTCATAGACTGAGGCAAGACTAGTGATTATGTTTGGCTTTGAGTAATACAATGTAAATAATTTTTCACTGTGTAATATTTATGATATTAAATTATCAAAAACACGTAAATACATTCCATTAAAGTCAATATCTCAAAAAATTTATATTATCTATTGTGCACTCGTGATGCATTTATTAAATAAATCTATTATAAGAGTTACTAAAATCTGGAATACCACTTTCTTACCTGCAAGAAACTATCAATACCATGAGTTAAAAATCTTCTATAATCTGTTTAGGTATATTTTATATTTTCAATTGTAGTGAAATTCAACCAGATGAGACATACCTTGATAAATTTGAAGTCAAGTTAAGAGGAAAAGAAAGTAAAAAAAATAAGATCCCCTTATTTTTATGACTAAGGAAAAATTATATGTTCTAAATTTAAAGTTTTATTAAGACTTAAAATTAGAAGGGCAATAAACTTTTAACGAAGATTTGAGAAATGGTTAAAGAGCTCAGAAACTATTAAGCTACAATCAAGGAATTACAATTTGATTTTATCTAGTATTGTGTAAAGTATATATGTAAATATTCTTGAAATTAGACAAAACTATTATTAAAGCGTATTAACTTAGAAAAAAAGTGTATAATTATTATGAAGATCCTTTAAAAAATTATCTTCCTAAATAATAATGAATTTTTCGTTCACTTATTTAAGTGAAATTTTAATGACTTTGTAAGTGTACTCAGTTAAAAAACCAGAAAACCGTTATTTAATATAAATTAAATGATCAAGTTTAATTGCGTTTAAAAAAATCTCCTTTATATATCAAGAATGTTACAAAACGTTAGGGTGTTAGGGTGTTAGGGTGTTAGGGTGTTAGGGTGTTAGGGTGTTAG
>RSEH01000155.1:0-113953 GCA_006503475.1 Stentor roeselii
AAGAGATGATAAAATCAAATTACTCCTTTTCATCAAAAAATCTCTTTTGTATACTTTCTTAAGTACTTCTTTCAAACTTTTTAATCTTTCATTGTTTTCAGGTACTTCTAAATTTATCAAAACAACATTCAAATTAACTTCTTTAATCATAACATAATTCTCACATTTAAACAAATATAATTCAGATCCATAAAATTTAAAATTTATTTTCCTGCATTTTTCAAAATTTTTAACTATATAAAAACAACAATCAGTATCTATGAACACAAAACTCGATAATGTAAACTTACCACTCCTAATTCTATTATTATGATTCAGCAAACTTTTCTTTAATTTCAAATCAACAAAACTTGTTTTATTTGAACTTGAATAAACCAAAACATTCAAATCACTTGATGGCACAATAAAATAAATTCCCAATCTTTCAAATAAATATCTCCTTTTTACCCTCAGAGAACGACAATCTAAATACAAAATATCGCCTCTTTCTAATCCACATACAATCATCGAATTAACAAAACACAAATAAACAACTTTACAATTAAATGACTTTGACTTTACATATTTCAACGATTTTAAACTCATTAAACAAACTGCATCAAAACCATAAACAATCAAATTCAGTTCTATTGAAACAGACAAAAACAAATAGCTGGATAAGCTTGTTTTGTTTATTGTTCTACGCGTTTGAATATTCCATTTTTCTATTTTCAAACTTCCCAAGAAAATCTCATTTTTTAATATTTCAGCACAAAATAAAAGAAATTCAAAGTCTTTGAAGATTCTCAAAAGTCTAAAAACATTTGAACTCCATAGTTTTAGAGAGCGATCTTCAGAGCAACTCATAAAAGTTTTTGAGTGTTTACAAAATGCGATTGAAGAAACTCGAAGTATGAGCCTTTAAACGATCAAATAAGAGAAGAGATTTTGAATTAATAAATTGAATCCATCCATCTTCATGCCCAGTCACCAGAACCTCAATTTCTTGGGGTTGTTTACTGCACCAGACTCTTGGTCTAAGATTTGTTCGGGATACAGACTTTGAACTTGTCAACTTTTGAATTTTTCCATCCAAACAAACAAAAATAAATTCTTGATTCCTCATTGATACAAATCTTACTGGAGAGTTGAAATTAATGACAAAAACAAGTAATTTTTTGAAATAATTCCGAATTCGAACAGTTTGATCTTGCGACCCACTCACAAAAAGGCTTGAATTATGTAAAAACTTTGATGAATAAATAATATCTTGATGTCCTTTGAAGACAGTTTTGAGTTTATGTTTGTTGATATTCCACAAACATATTGATTTATCTTCCGAACCTGAGAGTCCATAATTTCAAAAATATCAAAAGCAGTAATACTAGATTGACGGTAGTGTAAAGATGCAATTTGTTGAAGGATTGAACAGTCGCACTATACCATCAACTCCTCCACTCATTAAAATATGTTCTGAGAGATGCAAAGTGTATTGACGTGCGGTTTTATTTTTTAAAAACTGATTGAATTTGATTTGTTGTTTTTGATATTTGAAAAATGTTATTTCTTTGATGATGGGTTTTTTTAAAATTTGATTGATTTGAAGAGATTGTTTAAAGTAAGTTTGATTTGCAGAGCGGATTTTATAAAATTTTTGAAAATAGAAGTGAATCAAGTTTTTTCTGACAAGAGCATTTATATTTCTTATAATCTGACGTTAGATTTTGCATATTTATTATAATATCGATAAAGATTAATTTATCAAAAACAAAAAAATTGATTCTTTGATAGGATTAATTGAGCACCGAATTTTATTTAAGGTTAATTGAACAATCTTTTATAATTTATTTCGATTATTAGGGCTTCCAAGATATTATCATTCTTCAATCTAAAGTTTTAATTAATATTAGATAAATACCAATTTTCTTTCATAGATGTATAAATTTGCTATAATTTGGATAATTTAATAAAGTTACGATGGATTCCTACTCATTGTTAATTTTATATGAATTAATCCTGAGAAATGCGTAAGATTTAAAATATAGTTAGTAAGCTTTAATAATCTTTTACATGTAGTTAATTTATATTCAAAGTTGTTCATCATTCGATAAATTTTGTTTTTATGATATATTCTCTAACTTCTGAAATATTGAAAGAAACTTTACTCTTCAAATACAAATAAGTTTTAATTCTAATTTTTTCTTGATATCTATGAGTCAAGATCTTAAAATCATCAAAAGAAACTCATCATGATATCCAATATTCAGCATAACAAAATAATGAAATTTTCAGATAAGCACTTTATAAATTTGATTAGAGAACTATAAAGATTTAACCTTTATGGAAATCTATTCAGCATATTCTTGTTTGAAATCATTTCACAACTAATATCGTTAAATGAACGCACAACTCTTGCCAATTAGATAACTATTATAGATATTCCTTTAGAAAAGTCTTCAATTATTGACTTAATAGCCCTATATAGCAAACAGAATAAAATGTATTATTTTAGGAATCTTTCATTCATTTTATACTAATCATTAGCAAATATCTGAATGGTATCTCTCAAATCTTTAAACTAGCCTAGCAACACTTAAAAAACAAATTTGTACTATCATATTAAAACTACTCATAAATTGAATTGATTGACAAGAATTAGAACTACTGAAAATTAATATGCTTTATCCTGATGTGAATGCTTCAATCCAAAAAAGATATATAAAAATACTGGAATCCAGCTTTTAATATCTAGCTGGCTTCAAAAATTTTTACTGAAATCGATATTTGTAATGCTAGGAATAGACTGCATAAATTGTCATTTTGATGAAAATAATTTCAGAGTATTAGAAAAGTAGAGATTCCCTAAAAGAGTTATTATAGATAAAGAATATATTAAAATCATTTTGATTGCAGACCATTTTCAATTTTACACATTATTTCCAAGTAGAATCATCTAAAAGTTGATCTTGCAACTAGTCTAGATTCATTTGTCCGTAATGAAACTGAATAATTGATAAAAATTCATTTAATCTAAAAATATTTTTGATAAGATTAATTTTTCACTATTAAAAGTATAGAGATAATAAAAAGTAGCAATATTGAGATTCATTGAAAATCCTTAAGAGAATATGAATCAAGTATTAGTTCAAAATATAAGTGCAGGCATATATCAGGGTGAGAAAATCCAAATCATAAAATTTCAGTAAAACCCTAGAAACAACATTTGTTTCAATTTTTCTTTAACAACTGAATTTAATGAATAATATTTTATCATCTCACTACTAAAACAAATTGCGAACTTTCATCAATAATTAGTAAAAAACAAATTGCGAACTTTCATCAATAATTTATAATTCAAAAAAATTCAATAAACTTCAACTCCTTCTCTATAAAATTAATAATAAAACCTCTACATATATTCTATAATTATCAAAAAAACCTCAAGGCTCACTCTTTTCGCTGCCTGCAATTGGATCTTAATAGCAATTAGACAATCATAATCTTAAAAGAAAAATTTCCGACCCAACAATATGCCCAGCATCTAAGTCAAGGCTGATCTTAACTTTTTCTCCTTTATTATCAAGGCACCACTCACTTCATCATCTTGATATCCTATAAAAAACTGTTTTTGCATCATATGCTTTCCCTACACTCCGTTTAAGCCTTCAGCTAGGTTGAGTTTCACTTTTGAATCCCCAACAATTTTGCTGATGATTTTAAACAATTCCTTTCTAATGAAAGCTTAGATATTTGATTAAATTTCTTATCCAAGAGCAGAATCAGCGATGATGAAATCACAACAAGTAAGTCTTAACGAGAAAAGAATAGAATGAATTGTATATGAATAAAGGATATAGTTAAAATTATAGAAAAGAGTGCCAAGTTAATGATATTTATAAATTTATGGATTGCAGTTAAACTTAAACTTGATAATTGTTTCAATTTGTGGACTCCTATCAATTTTAGACTTATTTCAAAAAAATGTAAAATGTTTTATTTATCGGGCAGTTTCGTTAAAAAATTAGAATTAATTTAAAAGTAAAATTTCAAATTTGATAGCATAATAATCCATATTTTCACTGTAGGAGTTTTAGAATACATTAATACTTTATTTGAACCATTGATTAATGTTAATTATAGATCTATTGATATTTAAATAATTTATCTATAATCAACCACTTATTTAAAATACCTTAAAAAATCTAAAGTATTTCAATAATAGTATAAACTTTGACTGAAATTACACTTTATTTACAATCATGAGTTTTTAATGCATTTTGTGTTATAATTTAATATGAAAACTATACTTCTTGATTTCAAAGTAAGCTTTTGAATATTCTAAAATAAAAGAATCATTAATAAAATTGCTTATTCTAAATAACTTACTATTAGTTAAGAAGCCTCCTCTAAAATTAAGTGATGATAAAATCGCACTTTCGAAACTCAAAAAATATTCTCTTTTTTTATTCATGAAGTATTTTAGTCCTTTCCAACTTTCTAATTTTCTTTTGTTCTCTTCTCTCTTTATATTCATTATAATAAAACCTGATTCATAATTTTTTAAAAGAATATAATCCTCAGATTTGCACCAAAACAATTGACAACAAAAAAGCTTACTGATTTTTCTGATACTTCTAAAGTTAATTGAAACATACACATCATTAATAAAATCCACAAAAACAAAAATCTTTTCTCGAAACTTTCCAACATTTATTCTTTGATTATGGGTCAATAAAATCTTTGAATTTCTTAAATCTTGAACAAATGAATTATTTTCATTCGAATAAATTATTACTTCCCAAGTTTTTGTTGCTCTTACAAATCGAATTGGACAAACTCCAAAGAAATACTTTTTCTTAATTTCCAAAGAAGGAGTATCAACACAATAAATAAACCCTTTCGATGTTCCACACAAAATAAAACGACTTGAAAACACTAAATAATTTACTGAACTTTCAAAAGACCTGCAACAAATATCAGAGTTCGAAATAACACAAAACAAATAAACTCTTTCATTTCCATACACAATCATCTTGAGTTTTATTGAAATAGATAAAATCAAACAACTGAATTTTTTCTGGTTTGTTTTTTTGATTAGTGTTTGAGATGAAAGATCGAAATATTCAATCTCGCTACCACTTGTATAAAGTTGATTGTTGAGTAGTTTTACACTTGAGACTTCTTGTTTGAAATGATGAAGGACTGTAAGAAGTGAAAATGATGATAAACTCCACACTTTTACAGTTTCATCATGAGACCCTGAAACGAATTTTCCAGTTTTTAAACAGTGGTCTATTGAATTTATTTGTTGTGAATGGGCTTTGAAAGTTTTGAAGAGTTGAAATTGTTTTAAAACTTGAATAATTCCATGTGTATGGCCTGCTAATAAAATATCAGTTTCTTCTATAAAACTGCTGCACCACAGCTCTTTTTTATATTGTTTTTCTATAAAAGGATACTTTTGAGGTAGTTTGAATTTTTTAATAAATCCATCTAAGGTTGAGCAGACTAAAAAAGAATCATTTTTGATGAATCTTAAAAACATAACAAAAGGATTTGCATGTAGTCGAAACACAAGCATTTTCTTTTCAAGGCTCCATATTCCAATGGATCCTTTATGTGATCCACTCACAAAATATCTTGAGAGTTCCGAAAACTTCAAAGACAAGATGCTTCCATGAAATTTTTGAAAACATGTTCTGAGTTTTTTTGTTTTGAGGTTGAATAAACATATTTTTGAATCATATGAACCAGTTATGCAATGCTTTGATATGGTATCGATTGCCTTGATAGTTGATTCATGGCAAGAAAAAGCTGCTACTTGAAACAGACTCTCAAGGTTGAAAAAGCGAACAGTTCCATCGTAGCTACCAGAAACCAGAATTTTTAAATTTTCTTCTATCGAGATTGATCTGATTTCAGGCAAATGAGATTAAATAAATAGAATGAAACCTTTATGAATTTGATGTTTTAAGTATTTGAAGTTATTTATGAGTTTGATAGTATGGTTGTTATAGAATAGTTTGATATTTTTATAAATTTGTGAATGTTTTGAGTTTTGATATTTTATAAGTAAATTTAGGGAAAGTTGTTTGAGTTTTATAAGTGCACAGTTTTGAATATTTTGAGTATTTTTTTGATTTGTTTGAGTAAGTTGATTTCTTGATGACTTTATAAATTTGATTCTTTGTTTTATCTGAATGATGTGATTTAGAGGCTCTTTATTTTTGACTCTTATTACAATATGATGTTTTGGATTCAGTAGATGAGGCCTCAATTGATTAGAGGTTAGAGCTTCAATTTGACAAACACATTTGTATTCCTTTTTTTCCGACGTCATCATATTTATTATAATGAACTATTTAAATAATCTGAATATTGAATCAAAAATTAAATAATTAATTCAAGATAGCATTCTCTTTATTAATCTTGGAACAAAGGCTTTAGAACTAAGCTGAAAATATTGTAAAACCATGATAAATTTGATTTTGATTTTCCATTCCAATTTTTTTATATAATATGAACCTGTATAAATTAGGAGTGCTATAACTTTATGATTATCTTTAATCTCTGAACTTATTGGTAATCAACATCAAAGAACTTTGATTTGGAATAGAATTCTGATTCCAGATTTTACTATGAGAAACTTAAAAATCTTTTTATGATTTGTGCTTATAGACAAACTTGTATAAGTTTACTTAAATTCTTTGCAATTTCAATATATCTTAAATATTTTATTATAATCTATTATGAATCTCTTCAACCATAGTGAGACCTTGAATGTATTTAAATCTTTAACCCATTCTTGAACACCTAGTTATGTCTACCCAGGATTCAAGGAATTTAAGCTTATCCTCGAGCACAATATTTTATCTAGAGATTACTATTTTGAATTGAGTATACGATTAGAATTCACCTAAAAATATTTCTGATGAAGGAGATATATGCACATAGAGCAATACATTGATTCAAGTTAATACTTTGATAAAGGATAGTTATATATGTTAATTATTTAAGGTCCTAGGAATGATTCAAGCGAATATACTTTGTTTTTCAAGGTTTATAATGGAATCATTTTGTTAAATCTAATATATTTTTTAAGAAATGATTAAATACTATTAGAAAATTTATTGAACAATTAATTGTCTAATCCCTTGATCCTTATAACTATAATTTACTCATAAAAGTTGTTGAGAGAACAAAAAAGATAGTCAATTTTTAAATTTCAACAAGTTTCATTGATATTTCAGAGGATTTCTTATATGCATACTTAAAAACATAAGCAAGAGAATAATTATATGTTGATTGAATAATTAATGTCTTTAAAATGTTAATTTAAATAAAATTATAACAACTTTAAATAGTTGAATTAATGATATATGCTTAACCTAAGTAATACTTAAAACTATTAACCTAATTTAAGAACATTAAATAAAGTCATTAAAGGAGAAGGTAATGAAAACCAAATGAATTAGTCAAGTTTTATTAATTCAACCCATTGAAGATTATGGAGTTGAAAGCATCTTAAGGTTGGAAATGTCAAACTTACAGAAAGAAGTAAACTAGCTGTTGATTCAAGTAGATAAACAACTTTCTGAGACTTTTTTCAATTTTTTAAGAAGTGTTGACAAAATTTAATTATGATTCAAAAATATGAGAACAGTTTCAATAAAATTGCATGTTTTAAATAATGAACATCTATTACAGTCAACTACTCTATAAAATTTAACGATTTTACCATTGAAGGCACTTGAGTGCATTCAGTCTCAACTTCCTTCTAGAAATAATAGTAAAAGAAATGATAGGTTGGCATATAGAATTAATATTATGATAAATATCAGGAATAGCTTTAAAGGAACTAAAAATAATTATTTAGAATCTTGATCATAGAAGTAGATGAGCTTTAGAAATTCTTTAAATCCTGGCATAAATTTTCATGTAGTATAATTACAGATGAATCTTATAGGATCCTGGATAAAATTTCTCGGTTAGTCCTGATAGAATATTTGGATCTCCTAATTGAAGAAGTAGCTTGGCCTGAACATCTTTCAAGATATCTTTCGAGTGATTGATTCCTGTTTTTAACTGAAAAATTAAAGATAGTTCACTTGCCAAAAAGGTTTTATATACCGAAATCAATTGGTGTTCATGTAACTTTCGAGCAATGGTATTTTAATGAAGAACTAACTTAAACTTTTTATATTTATGGACTATGATCAACACCAAAACAGATATTTGGAATTTGGTAAATTGGTATATCATTTCATATAGACCCTAATACTCTCTAGGCTTAGTTATATTTCAATGATTTTATTATTAAGTAAATTTTATAGATTGAGGGTTAAATCATTAATTGAATCTATTTCTCAGAAAAATAATAATTCATAAATATTCATCAATTGTCGGTCTCTAAATTCATTCAGGAGTTTTCCTTTGTTTGATGGTCTTTATAAATATTAATCATTAGGTTTTTAGATTGCTTTCAGAGACTAATATACATAAAGGATACTGATTTCTTTATTAAATTTAGATTAATCATTCATTGATGTGATTAAAGCGAGAAAGAAGTAATTTATGAAATAATTGTATTTAAAACATAGTGTTTCTGCAATGCTTAACTTCATATGCATACATTATCGGGTGTTAATAAGATCTTATAAATTCGCTTGTGCTGCTATATGTTAAATTTTGTTTATATCTTATCAGTGTTCAATATTTGGTTACCAGATTATAGAATAATTTAAGATTATTTATTAGTGCCTGAATATGAATGAGAACAAACTTGGATAGTATCGAGTTTTATTAACGATTGTTTATAATTTATTTTTTATCTTATAGAATAATGAAAAAATACCACTAATCAGAAAAATCTATAATAAATTGTTTCAGAACTTAAGTTCCCTTTGGTATTGCAAACTTTTGAATTATTAATAAGATTATTAAGATATGCCAAATATAAATGGTTCATTTGAGACCACATAAAAATTTTTAATGATACTTAAGTCCTTGATTTTATAAATTTGGAAGAAATCTGGCCTAAAAAAGTTTTAAATTAGCATGAATAATTTTATTAGAATTAAATGCTAATCAAGTTTTTAATTATCAGAGTTTATATTATACCAATCACCCAATTTAATTATAGCACATATATACTAATATTTCTCAATTTTGAGAATTTTTGTTTTATTTGTCTTATATGCATTCTTGAATTTGTCTTATTTTAATTTGATTAACTAATATGAAAGATTGATTGATTAACATGATTAATTTAAGGCTTAGAGAATAATCATTTTTTTTTGCATTTTTAAAGTAATAACCCTTAAAGTTATCGAAGAATACAGTTTAATAATATTATCGACCAATCTTTTAAATTTTTTTAAGTAATCATATTTTCTCTTGTAATTGATAAAATTTGATATTTTCTATTCCTTTTATTTAATTTCAATTAATATAAACCCAAGAAAGTCTAAATATATCAATATAAAATCCTATTATAAAAATTTCAATTTTTCGTTGTTATGTGAAATATTTTACTGAAACTAGTCCGAGATGAATTTCTAAAGATCACCAAAATGATCATGCCAAATCCAATCGATACTCTATTATGCAACTCATTCCAAAAAGAGCATCATTTAGAATTCAAGCATCTCACGATAAATATAATCTTCTATAAATCCATGCTTATATAATCAATAGAAAAGATTTAAAAACATAAATAAGAAAGATGCAATATGTTTGAAAATTGATGAAAAATGTGATATTCTATCATTTTATAAAACTATTTAGATGCTCTATGATATTATAACCATAATCTTTTTAATAATATTAATCTAATTGTAGGATAAACCTAAAAAATACCTGCAATAAGCCATTACATAATTCTTTTCCGCTTCTACATCTTCTTTAAAATTTGAGAGAGTTTGGGTACTTCTTATAATTTAGTTACAATTTATCACTAAATCATAAATGACTATCCAGAGCCTTTAATGTACCACTTTTTATTACAAAGTTTATGTTTCATAAATATCAAAAAGAAGCATTTTTTATATCAGTTGGTTTTCGTAACAGAATTGCATCTGGCGAGAGGGTGATTAGTCCACCTATTAATATTTTTTCGATTATCTTCAAAAACTTAGGATGAACTAATAAAAGGAAGGTATAAATATTTGAATTTCTTTCAATACTTCTTTTTGAAATTTTGATCATAATTAAAATCATCTTGAGGTTTGTTAAGCTTTTTCAATAGCTCAATTGCTTCTATCTTTTGTTCAATAAGTGTGTTAAATGATTCATAAATCTTTTTGCGATATGATTGGGGTACAGTAACAGCTATCATGTTTTGTATGATAGTTTCAAGCTTTACTGTATTATGGCATTTTTTCATCAATGTATCCTCTGCAAACAAAGTCAGAATAAAAGAGCATAATATAGTCTTATGAATGTAAAAATACCAAACCCAACTTACTATACCAAGTGTAAATAAATTATATAAACCAAATTTCTAATTCTTTATTATTTTTAAGATACTGGATTCCATAAGACCTAGTAAAAGTTTATAGAAATCAGTAGCTATAAGTATTTTGTTATTAAAGGGTCTTTTTTTAAAAATAAGTGCTAAATCGGTTAATATAATCTTCTGAATTATTTGGTAATGTGAGATGACATGGGCTCGATTGTAATTTGGAAAACCTTTCATCATATTTTACTGAAAATTCGAAATTTATCAATAAAGACAATCCAGTTAATTCTTTTAATCGAATCTCAATTATCATAAAGTTTAGGTCACTATCGTATGGTAAATATAAACGTCTTGAAAAAAAGCAGTACCCAGGTAAGCAATTTTGTATGTTTTCTTTGATGTAGATCAGATGTCTGAAAAGTAGCATGAAGCCAATCAGGGATACATTATACATCAGAGATTGAAATAACTATGTTGGACTCTCAATTTCTATAAAATTCATTTTTTTTGGACCAAATAAGTCGGATTCGGTTAAAAAAGTCTTCAGAATATAAAAAGTATTCTGTCCCTCTTCTGTTAGGTTTCCTATAAAATTGACTAATCGAATTTGCTGAATAATCTTATATTGTAAGAGCTATAATGCTCCCACTAACTTGAAAGTAATTCCTGTGAATACTGCTTTGAAAATGAATAATTCATGGATTCGATCCCATTTGATTGATGAGGTTTATCAATATATAATATGCGCGAATATTTTCAGATTGAGCATACCTTATAAATTTCATGATCATCTGCTTTCTTTTGCGTGTCACAAAACTAGGGATTATTGAAGAAATATAATCCTGATTCATTTTATTATAAAGAAAGATAATTACATGTATCGAAAAAGAAAATGTATATAAATTATCCATAAGTTAAAATATTTGAGAAATAGATTTAAGTTTTCTTGTTGTTTTTTCGAAGGATAAAATTCCATGATCCTTGTTGAAGATTCAAAAGCTCTTCCTTTATGGATTTCTTCCAGGTTTAAGTTGTTTTTGTGAATGATCTGGATTTTTTTCTTTCTTTTATTTGATAAGAATACTATCGACTCACCAAGTGTAATTCTTTTTCACAGAGTATTAGTAATTAATAATTTAAAATAGCTTATTTAGTATTAAGCACGATAAACTTTAGATTTAGAACCATTATAAATCTGTTCACTCATTGCATAGTTGTAACTTTAAAAAATTACCTAAAACCCTTCAGTAATATGAATAGTATCTATTTAATCCTAATCAGTCAAAACCTTCAGCTAATTACCTTAATGATTAAATTTCCTCACTCATAATTATTCCTAAAAGCTAAAATTATAAATCAGGTGGCCAATAAACTGGGAAATTAAACTCATCAAATTCCATCCTGATCTCAGGACAATCAGTTAATTTCATTTCAAAGTCAAAGCAAAAAGCCAAGTCCCTTAAAAAATAAATACCATTCGGTTTCAACAAGCAATGAACCATGATCCTTTTACCAAAAGCCTTCATCAATTTTTCAACCTGATATTTTTTTTCACTATGAGGAAATATTTCGTTTTTGACCAAAGTATCAAAAATCTCGAGTGATTGAAAAGTTTCAAGAGCCAACAAAAAATAATCATCGGGACTCAACATCGGCTCGAAGCAGGTTCCATGCTTTTTCCATTCATGCTCCCAGGTTTTAAGATGTTTTCCGTCTGGTGACTGCCAGGCTGACATCAGCATAAAAATCGTCTGATTCGATATCGCGAAGGGAATTCTTGAGCAGAAACCGGGACCTGGTCCATGTTTTGACTCTTCTGAAAATTGTTTGATGTTGAAATCGTTAAAGTTGTAGTCAGGAGCGCATTTTATGTCTTCACATTCAGATGGCTTCCAAGAGACTTCTAGCAGGTTGAAGTCGTAAGCTGATGCGGAAAGGACAAGTAAGCTAAATATCATATTTTATAGGATAATTGAAATTGGTTTTGATGTTATTAAATTGAATTTTTTTATTGGTTTGATGGAGGATTTTTGAGATTACAGAAAATAGAATTTTTAATGGTTTTGGAAAACAGTCCACTTATATATAACTAAGATAAAATCTATAAAAATACATAAATGTTTATAATCTTAACTATTAAAAATCTTGGGTGATAAAGCAAGGTCAAATTTGTCTTTATTTAAATAAATAACATCAGACCTCAAAATAAATGTTTATAGATTCTTACTATCAAATAAATTTCAAAACCTATCATCTACCTCTTAAAATACGCAATTAAAAGCGCAACGACCACGGCGAACTGTGAAAGTGCTAAAGTCGTGCTAATCATCACAGATTTCGGTTCCTCAATAATAAAAGATTTAACCTTTGCACTTTCAAATTTAACATTTTCAATCTCCTTGCAAGCCCTTTCCGAATCATCAAAGCTTCTATCATCAAGGAAGTGCAAAAACTTGTTCAACTCAACAAACTCTTCAGAAAATCCAGGAACTTTGATATTTTCCATATTGTAGACCCACCTAACAGTCATTTCTCCAGTAGCCTCATCCAAAAACACCTCAATCAACAAAATCGTCGCAAAAGGAGGTTGTTCCTTGAGCCAAAGTCCAAGTCCCGAGAAGATGCTGAACAAAGTCGTGTCATGCGCAAGAAAAATCGTAGCTTTTTCAGTATTTTCCCCCTTTTGCACCCTTTCCAGAATCTCAGCAAGTCCATTAAACAGGTCACTAGCAGTGAACCTTGCAACGAAATCAGGACTAAAGTTAACAAACCTTTTATACTCCATATAAAGTTCTTGTGCCCTGTCACAAAAAGCTTCATCAAAATCAGAGTCCCATTTAAATCCAGCAAAACTGTTACTTCTGACAGAAGCGATCACATCTAAAGTCTTTTCCTGAGCGTCTTCATAGCTAAGACTATACTTTTTAGCGACTTTTAGAATGATATCATCATACTTCTTAAAAATTTCCTGTAATTTTTCACTGGCCTTTCTTTTTTTGGTGAATTTTTTATATTCAGGGCATCCGTCTTTAGCTCGAAGCATGGTGTTTCCAGGGTTGACCTTCATATAAAACCCTGGAATATAAAAGTTCTCATCAACAAGGGTGTTGTTGGTTAATTTTATAGGAACTGAAGGGTTGGATGTTTTTTTCTTCCAGGTCTTCGAAGGGTAGAGGCCGATGAGTTGACTGATGAGGCTTCGCTGAGTTCTTTCGACTTCATTCGCCACGAGGTCGATGGAAGCCTGGTTGAATTCTTCAGGTAAAAATCCACTCTCGACGTACCTGCGGCGCAAATGCTGGCCGATGAGGTAATGTTGACGCATCCCGTCGCCACTTAAAACACTTTCACCGTCAAGCCACCGGCCAAAGTCCCAGTCTTGATAATCCGAAGGCGACCGAGCCCCATGTCTGGCGATTTCAACGAAATAAACAAGTTTTCTCGATGATGCCACGGCAAGTATCCAAATAAAGAGAAACATTTTTAATTTCATGAGGTTCTATTAGAGATTTAAAGGAAAAGTGCCCTCTGATGATGTTCTTTCTATTATCTTTGATATCATCTCGGATTTTGACTCCTTGGGAACTGTCTGAGATGTTTCAGAATCGGAAAAATTGATCTTCAAGAAATTTTCGTAGGTTTTCAGGTACTTCATTGAAGAGTCTTGCTCACAACCCCGCCCAGGTCGTTTCAAAGGAAGGAAAGACTCTAGATTTTTTTGAGAGGAACTTTCGAGATTTACTTCTGAAGATCTTGGAATCACACTTGAAGAAGGCTTAGCCGTGAACGAAAACTGAGAAGACACTTTAGAGTTTTTCTCAGAACTCTGACTTGATGAGGGGGATTTCGAAGATTTCGATAATTTTGACTGGCAAGACTCGCAGATCACAGGGAAATTGCATTGAGTTTCCTTTTCTTCACTCTCAACATTCCCCTTGATAATTTTCTGTGATTTGTCTTTCTCAATGGCTTTAATTTCAAATATTTTTTTTCCTAAGTCAACTCCTGGCTTGTGTAAGCTTTTACCTTTACCAGAATCAAGAAATTTTAAATTCTTCAAAGGGTTGACGTTTTTATCCAAAAGCCTCTCATTATTCAGTCTTTTCTCCTCCTTCCTGGGATCCTGTCTGCCAGTCTTCATCTCAGGAACTGCCGGGATTCCGTATTCAAAGTTGATACTGCTGAGCGACTCAGAAGACGAGTCGCAAGACTCGCAAGAGTTTTCAGAAAAGGCTGATTCTCGATAGTTGAAGTAACCTTCAAGGCATTCCTGAATTCTTTGATTTTTCAAGGCGCGATTCTGAAATTTAAGGTGTTCATTTGGAGGGATCCAAGAAGGATATTTTCTGTAAGGGTTGTAAGGATAACGGTAATGAGGAAAATTACCTGGCGGTGGGGGAGATGGCGGAGGTGGGGGAGGCGGGGAAAGCTGGGAAAGCTGGGAAAGTGCAGAAAGTGAAGAAGGATAATCTGATGGGACAGCGTGCGCTGATTGGGCAGAGGGGTGGACTACGTGAGATGATGAACCTTCGTGGCTTTGGTAGTGGCCTTGATATCCTGCGTGCGGTCTTTGGAAGTGATGCATCGGGTTGAAGCCTGCAAATGAACCTCCTCGATAAGACGACGCGCCTTGATACCCAGGGTACTGCATCCCTTGAGGACTGGACATCGATCTGTACTTGTTATAAGAATTGAAATCAGGCCTCGGCCCTTTAAAATAAAGGTTATCCTTATTCGGGATAAAACCTTGATTGTTGTACTTTTTAATGTTCTGAAAGTCCTCAGCTCTTGGGTTGCTCATCGACTCTCCTTCACCTGATTCCAAGTCTTCACTTGGATTTTCCCTGAAATCTGGAAATTTTCCATTTTTTCTTTGAAAAGTATGAAAATGATTCTTGAAGTAAGAACTTCTTGTGAAGTCCTGTTGACTTGATTCACTTGAAGGACCTTCCAAGGGCTTTGGGAGTTTTGTGATGTCGAAGTACTTCCGGACTCCTTTCATTTTTTTCTCGTCATCGAGAAGTTCTTGGATCAGGCCGTCTTTTCCCTTGCTTTTAAGACTCGCCTTCACTGTTTCCAGCAGTTTTTCTCGTTTTTGCTTTTTGAGATAAATTTTTTCTTCTTTTGACATCGCCTTGGATGATGGGCTTACTGAGAAGATTGAAGGCTTTTGTGGTACTGGGTCTTGCGGCAGTGAAGAGGAAGGGTTTTGAGGTGGATTTGCCGAGACTTTGCTTTCGGGATCGATAAAGGACATTTATAGGAGTTAGAGGTTAAGAGAAAATATGGAAAATTTAAAAAGGTTGAGAAATTGACTGGTTTTAGTAAAAGATGAGGCGTTAATTATAAGATTTTTAGGATGTGAGAAATTATTTACTGCATGAGGAATATTTGAATGGATTAGAACCTTAGCTTTTTAGTCATTAAAAATCAGAGAAAATAATAGATACTACAAAAGGATTAAAATAATATTTATGTAAGTTCTGATCTTTTAAGATTTAGAAAAAGACACCCATCTCTTGATACTCATCCCAAACTTCAGAGGCTTCTTCAAAAGAATTGAAAGATTGGACCATTTTTCCTGAAATCGTTTCGAAAATATTGACTCCTCCGTTAAGATAAGCTGCAACAAGTGACTTACCATCCCGGGTAGGTTTGACACAAACAAGTTTATCATGTCCTATCATAGACTTCAACCTAAAAGGATAATTTTCATCATTTTGATAAACATTAACAGTCCATCCTCCAACAATCGCGTAAATATTTCTTTCTTCATCATCAAAAGCAAGTCCATTTAAATAGTATCCTGATTCATCATCCATAGCAAAGTACTCAGTTAAATATTCAAATTCATATTTGTTCATTTGACGTTTTTGATTGACTACAATGATATATTTGCAGTCTCTAGTCACTAAAATCGAGTAAATTTGATAATTCAGGTCAGATGATTTCATTTTTTCGTTTTTTATGTCCCAAACCTTGAGAATTCCTTGACAGCCTCCATAAACCACACAATTATTCGCAGTGCATTTCAAATCCAAGACATTAAATTTGGAATCAATATCTTTAACCAACATTCCAGTCATAGCATCTAACAACCTGACCTTTTTATTATCGCTCGCAGTGACAATATAATTATTATCATGAGTAATATCAAGAACAACAATCGCTTCATTGTAATCATTTCGGCTAAACACAAAATAATCACTATGAGGATTAAAACATGAAAGCAACCCATCTTCACATCCAGAAACCAGAAAATTTCCATCAAAACTAAACTTCAAACAAAGCACTGCAGTTGAGAACTGAAAATTCGCAAGTTTGACATCTGTGAAGTAGTCAAAAATTATAATCGAGTGATTTTCCAGACCTCCAGCCACCATTTGAAGTGACTTGGACACTGAGACACTCCAAACCTGGCAATTCGTGAAATGTCGGGAAATCAGGCTTGCTTCTTCCAGGCTCCATTTATAAAGCCCGTCGTTTTCTCCTGAAAAAAGAAAGTCTTCTACTACGGCTATTGATGTGATTGGACGGCTGTGCCCTCGGACTTGAATGTTGCTTGCTTCCAGATCGTCTTCATCGAGTTCTATGTTGAATTTAGGATGGCTTGAATAAGTTAGAACTTCAAGTGGATGCTCTCCTTCTTCGTCAATGTGGCTTATTATGTGCAAGTCGCATATGGGAAGAACTTGGTTTTTGCAGGTGCAGATAACTGATGCGGGCATCTTGCATCTAAAGCATCTGGTCTTCAATGGGACTTCGAATGTAGACATTGTTTATGAGAATTATTCGGGTTTATAGATTATTGTTGTAATAAAGAATATTGAGATTTGATTTAATATTAGATTTGATGATATTCGCGAAATTTAAGCATTTTTTTAGAGTAATTGAACCCTCATAGTTTATTTATGAGAAAAAAACTATTTCCAATATTGAAATTTAGTGTTTATCTAGTCATTTTCCTTCAACATCTACAAACAAACTAATCCTTTCCTAAAAAATCATAAAATCTCGACATCCTCAATTAATTCTAATAATAATCCAAATGAATCACCAAGAGCTCATCGAAACTTTTTTCAGCCTGACAGGATCCTTCGACGAAGAACTAGCCGTAAAGTACCTAACCAACAACAACTGGGACCTATCTTCAGCATTCGCAGAATTTGAGCGAGGTCCTCCAAAAGACCTAAATAATGCCCCAGACCTATCCGACCAAGAAATTCCAGAAGAGCCGAGTCTCTCACAGTACATTAAAGGTGCTTTAAACTGGGTGATTTCGCCTTTCTTTTCACGGAAGCCAAGCCATTCATTCAGTTCCTACTTGGAAACCCTAGCGCCTCCATCTTCACCTCGACTTTCAAGATTCAATTTGGCGACTCTGCCAAACGAAACAGAACGAGCGAAGAAGAACGGTTTGATTTACATTCACCAGTCAGAATTCAGCGACCAATTCGTAAGAACCGTTCTTTGCAATTCAGAAATCGTCTCCATCATCAACAACTCCTTCCTTTTTCTTGGAGTCCTCGGCGAAAGTGATGAAGGAGCTCAGGCAGTTTCCAGGTTTTCTGATGAAAACACTGCGATTTTCGTTGTTTTTCGTGGAAAGCATGTACTTGGACGATTGGAGTACCAGCCGAGCACTGATGAACTTTTAGAGTTTTTGATTGGGTTCTTGGAAGACCCGGGGGTTGTTGATGACCGTGCTATTAGACAGAGGCAGGATGAAGAGTTTAAGGAAATGGAAAGGGTTCATAAGATGCGTCAAGATGAGGAAAGGCAAAAAGCTTTGAAGATCAAGTTGGAAGAAGAACAGATGCAGGCTCTTCGCTTTCGCGAGGAGAAAATCAGAGCTGAAAGGGAGAAATTTGTTGGAGATGAACCTGATATGGCCTCTGGAATCACGCAGATCACTTTTCGACTGCCTAGTGGTGAAAAGATTGAAAGAAGGTTTCATGAAGATACACTTGCTGATGTTTTGATCACTTTCTTGAAGACTAAGGGAATAGAGGACTGTGAACTGCTTGCTGGGTACCCACCTTCTCCTTTACAGTCAGGATCGTTGAAGCAGTTCGGATTGACTCCTAGAGGCCTGATCCATGTTAGACTAAATAAAACTGACTAGCTTCAATAGTTAATCATGAAGAATGAGTAATCACATAGAGTTTCTATGAGTTCAGAAAAGATACAGGGTTGTATATTAAAGTTGAGAGAGAAATGAAAAAGTACTGCTATTTTCTATTGATATGATTGCAGAACTGAGATGTATCTGATTAACGTATTTTTTATCTGAGTACATGAGAATTATCAAACTTTCATTGGGGAACATGGCACTTTTTGGGTTGGACTTTAGGATTGGTTTTAAGGGCAGGAACTAAGGAATTAACAAATGTTCTGGTGCTTGAGAAGGTATTGAAAATCTTTTGAGTACTATGGATTTGTAGTTTTGTTATGATTAAAACAACAAGGATACTTGGATTAGGATTGGTTTTGTCTAAATTTTGTTAGTTTAGTTTATTTAGCGATTATTATAGAGATAATTATACAACAGAAAGTTTTTCAAGGTGAAGATAGGAGAGTTTGGAAGTTAAGTCAAGAAGAGATAGATTATTCCTTGAAATTAAAATACCTAAATACAAATCAAATTCAAATTATTAATTCTGCTAAGATCTGATCCAATATTTGATGGCCTTTTTCAAAAATTACATAATTCTTGCTGATCTTCAAGCTAAGTACTCTCTCAAAAGACTGCTCCAAAGTCAGCATCATGATAGGGTTACTACGATTCAAGTGTGTAGTTAAATAGCTTGTTTGAGGATTCTTTAGTTATAGAAATGAACTTCACTATGGTTTTTTACTTTTTACCTCAGGATTTCGAAACAGTTGATCAGTTGAACGCTTTCGGGATACAGAAAAATGTCAGTCAAATCACTCAAGGAGATATTAGAAGTAGCTTTCCTTTACCTGGAAAATATCACTTCAGGTTTAGAAACCTTATTGAGGGGAAAATAGTTTGGATCGATCTGAATGGGGATCATTGTAAAGCTGTCGCTTACCAAGGAAAGATTTTAATGAAGGTTACTCGAATTGATTGGGAAACTGATCAGAAAGATGAAAGTGATGAAGGACATCCAATTGCCAGACAAGAAGTTCTTAATACATCAGAAAAGATAAATGAAAAAGTGATTAGCTTCGATTTATTTTCTAATGAATGAATTTTTAGTTAGAATTACTCATCATCTCATTCCAGTAGCATTCCTATAATAATAAAAGCAATTCTTAAAAAAAATTGCAAAATTGGAATCTTCTTGATCAGGTACTCTAAATTTGGTTTTCCTTTGTAGAAGAATCTTAGAAAACGATTCCGTGATAAATCTATAAACAATACTCCATTACCATCTTATTCCACATTTGAATCCAAACCAAATCCAAAATGAATCAAATTTCTGAATAGTCGTAGCTTTTGTGAGTTGAATAGAAGCACAAAAGTAGAAAGAAATACTCAAATTCACTTAAAATATCAAGACTCAAGCCAACTACCGGTTCATCGAATTTTTAGAAATCTTGCAAACCAGAGGGTTTTAATCAAAACCTAAAAATTCCCAAGCTAGTCATCTTCATCGCTATTGAAATCCCTAAAAATCCTAAAAAATCTCTGATTCTTTCATGGGTCAAAAAGTATAAATTTTTCTTTTGAAAGGCCAAACCCTTCCATATTGGTTGGCCATGATTTAGTTAAATATGGCGGACATTAGGATATCATCTTCCTCTGAGAATTCATTCAAAATAAGGCTCTCAGTTGACCTGCTAGGATTGCAAGATGCGAAAAAGTTGAAATCCCAGCTGAACCAGCACTCAATCCGCGTTCAAAAAGTCTATCCTGTGTTCCTGCAGCTTGACCGGGTTCCAGAAGGCTTCCAAATCGCTGATAAGAGGAACAAAAAGCAGAAAACTAAGGCCAAAATTTCAGAACAGTCGTATAAATGCAATATCGACTCTTGTAACAAGGAATTCCCTGATGCCATCTCTTTGAGGAAGCATCAAAGCATCCACAGTGAAAGACAGTATTTGTGTCCTGTAGAGAATTGTGGAAGGCAATTTTTGGATAACTCGAAGCTGAGAAGGCATATGCTTGTTCATACAGGCGAAAAACCTTTCAGATGCGAGTTCTGCAGTAAATGTTTCTCGCTAGACTTCAACCTGAAAACACACCTAAGAATCCACACAGGTGAAAAGCCATACCAATGCAGCTTCGCAGGGTGCATGAAGAGATTCACCCAGTCAAGCAACCTGACAGCCCACGAGCGGACGCACTACATGACCGATGTGGAAATTAAGACCCGAGCACCGAGACAAGGCCCAGAAGTGGTGTCAGTGCCTCAAACATCTTCTTTCACTTACGAGCAGCCGACTTTCAGCTACATCAACCCAATAACAGCCCCGTCATTTACCCCAAACATCATCAGCACCTCAGCGATTCCTCAGATGTTCAATACAATTGTGTCTACTTCAGCATTGCCTACAAATGACAACGAGTTCTTAAGCTAAGTATTCTTAATTTTCTATTGAGTTTAGATGTCAATTTACTTACCCGCGAAAAAAATTAGGGAATGGTTTTAGCGGGATGTGAAAGTTTGGGAAAAGAAAAGATTTTTTTATGATAAGATAGGTGATATTGAAAAGATGGGAAAGAGTTATGGTTATTATTGATTAGAAGTCTTGAAATACTCAGGCCTTGATAATAGGTTTATTAACAACATACATTAAAATTATTCAATTATTAGAATCTCTTCTGGTACTCGCTCCAGATTCACAAGAAAATCTATCAAACAAGTCAGTGATTGACATTTTGGCAGCCAATCTACTACCTCCGATACTATATTTCTTGCTTCTCGAGCAAAACTCCTTCTCAAGATCAGAAAGTTCTTCATCGTCACTGAGTCCATCCTCAGTATAGCCTTTACTAAGACTGGCTTCTTTTCCATACCTGTACCTGACGCGATTCAAGTCATGTTTGAACTTTTTCTCTACTTCCGACAAATACTTAAAAAACCTTTGTTTCAAGTGAAACAAGTTCTTTTCCGCTTCGACTTCCTTTGCAATTAATTCATTTTCATGAAGAGTCCTGAGCTGTTCAATCTGTTTCTCATAATTTTCCTTGACACTTTCAATGTCCTCATTGTGTTTCTTTAAAAACTGCTCAGCCATCATAGCGACAGACTTCATATTCAGATCTTTCAACAGGAAGTCCAAATCGTTTTTGCTCTTGTGAAGCCTTTTTTCATGTTTTTCTTGCATTGTTTGCAACTTAATTGCGTTTTCTTGCTGGACATCTGAAAGCTGCTGGTTCAAACTTTCGATTTGCTTGTTGGATGACTTCAGCTGTTGTGAAAGGATCTGGATTTCTTCGTTGAGCCGGAAAATTACTTTGAGTAAGTGGCTGTAAGAAGCAGGTCGATGACTTTTCAGGAATTTCAGAGGCTCGTCTGAAACTGAGTCGTTGAATTTTTCTAAGGTTTTCCATTCAGTCATTTCTGACATGTTTACTGGAAGAGAATATTCGCTTTGGAATGTCTCGATCACTGCTGACATGTTTGCTGCTTTTTTTAGCGATGAGATTGAAATCCAAGAGCTGTCTTTTTCGAATTCGTCTCTTATGTGTATATTTTTCATATTTATAAAGTCCGGGCGGAATATGAATTATTGTGAATAAGGCTGGGAATTTAAGGGTTTTTTAAAAATTTGATTAGATGGATTAAGATTGAGTTTTTTTCAATTTCGAAGGAATTTTAAGTTCTTTTTTGATATGAAAGGATTGGAATCGGAAATGTTTTAGATTTATCTGAGTAGAGGGAATGATTGATGAGTAAAACTTTATTTTTCATGAGGTTTTTGGGTTATTTTAAGTGAGGGGGATAAGTATTGAATCACTTCATTGAAAATTTTCTTTTATTTATTATAAAAAAACTTCAAAACTTTGAGAATTTATTGAAATTAACATTTGATACAGTTATTCTTTAATAAGACTATTATTACTGTCTTTGATAATTCATGAAAAATGAACGGCAAGAGTATCTTTGTATCTTATAAATGAGCTTCAAGTTCGAAAAGGATATCAAGAAGTATAAAATCGGTGAAAAACTCGGTCAGGGAGCTTACGGAAAAGTCTATAAAGCAATTGACAAATCAAATAATTCAGCTGTCGCATTAAAAGTCTTGAAATTTGACTCAAAACAAGAGGGTGTTCCTAGTTTCGCGATCCGTGAGATTTGTTTTCTTCGAACTTTGAGTCATCCAGGAATTGTTTTATTGAAGGATGTTCTACTTATGAACGATAAAATCGTTTTGGTCTTTGAGTATCTCAAGAGTGACCTACGCTCTCACATCGAGTCTTCCAAATCTTACAACGAAGACTGCCTAAAGCGTATCTTAATGCAAATCCTGAAATCTCTTCACTACTGCCACTCAAACCGAGTGATCCACCGTGACTTAAAGCCACAAAACATCCTTCTAGACTTTTCAAACAACGCCAAAATCGCAGATTTTGGCTTATCTCGTTGTTTCCAGATGCCCTTCAAGCCTTACACGCGTTCAGTCCAAACCCTTTGGTACAGAGCTCCAGAGTTACTTCTCGGTTGCAAGCTTTACGACACATCCATCGACCTCTGGTCAGTGGGTTGCATATTCGCTGAGTTCGTGACAGGAGAGCCATTATTTTCAGGATCAAACGAAAAAGACGTGATTTTCAAGATATTCCAGTTGCGAGGTACTCCAGACGAGGCCTCATGGCCAGACTTCCAATCTTTTTCAGACATTCCCGAAAACACGCCTAATTGGCCTTCAGTTCCTTTGGCTTCAGTCTTTCCAGATCTAGGCGCCGGAGGCGTTGATTTGCTTTCAAGTCTTTTAGAGCTGAACCCTCGTCGTCGTCCAAGCGCATCAGAGGCGATGAACCACGTACTATTTATTTAGGTTTATTTACGAGGCACCTTAACAACTAGTTAAATAATGTCTAACTTTTTAGCGAGCAAAGGTTCTAAACAAGACTACGCAGGTCTGAGCAACCAGGGCGCGACATGTTACATGAACAGTCTTCTTCAGACACTTTTCATGACACCCGAGTTCCGACAACAGCTTTATAAATGGGAGTACTCGCCTTCGAAGCACGGTGACCCTGAAGACTCGATTCCTTATCAGCTTTCTTTGCTTTTCAGCAAATTACAGACACGAGACTCGGACTACGTGGAAACGACTGGATTGATCAAGAGTTTTCAGTGGGAAACACGAGAGGCTTTTCATCAGCATGACGTGCAGGAGTTTTGCAGAGTCCTTTTTGATGCGATTGAACAAAGTGTTCAAGGCACCTGCCAAGCGAATGTGATTAACGAGTTGTATCAAGGGTCTTATGTTCAGTTCGTCAGGTGTCTCAAGTGCCAGCAGGAAAGTTGCAGAGAAGATAAGTTTCTTGACCTTTCTCTTCTCGTTCGAAATGTTTTTGAGAAGGTTTATAACAAGTCTGTTGAAATGGCTTTGGCCGGGTATGTCAAGTGTGGAGAGCTTAATGGTGATAATAAGTACTTCTGTGAAAACTGCAAATGCAAAAATGATGCGATTAAAGGACTTAAGTTCAAAACTCTTCCGAAAATTCTTGTTATTCAGCTTAAGAGGTTTGACCTGGATTTGAATACTTTGCAAAGGTATAAACTTAATGATAGAGTCACTTTTCCTGAAGTACTTGATATGAACCCTTATCTCAGCCAATCACTTCCTGTCCAGCCTGTCAAGGTTGTAAAAGAAGCGAAACTTATTCAGGACTCAGACAACTTGTCAATTCCTCAGTCATCTGAAAAGCGCTCGTTGTTTTTGGATAGTTTTTATAGGAAAAAACTTGGAAATGATAGGTCTTACTACTTGAAGTGTGAAAAAAATAAGGTTATTGAAAAGTACCTGAAAAATGGGCCGAATGTTTATGAGCTTTTTTCTGTTATCATACATTCTGGCTCTGCTATGGGGGGACATTACTTTGCCTATATTAAAAGCTTTGAAAACTCGAAATGGTATAATTTTAACGACTCTTCTGTCACTGAAATCAACGTTGAAGATTTGCAGAAGGTCTATGGAGGCCAAAATTCTTCTTTTTCATCGAATGCTTATCTACTCATGTATCGCAGAGCTGACCTGGACAGTCCGAAAGTTGAAAAACTTGTGATTCCTGCGTATCTTGAGGAACAGATTGAGAAAGATTTACACAGAAAACAGATGGAATTGAAAGAAAAGGAAGAAAAGGAAAAAATGTTGAAGGTTAAAGTTGTTTATAATAATTTGGAAAAGTACTTTGAGGTAAAAAAAGAAATGACTATTAAAGAGTTTACTGACCTCGTTGTGCAGGTATTGGAAGTTAGAGAAGATAGGTCTAACTTGCGACTTCGAGGGTACTCGACTTATTACGAAACCATGCAAGAAACCTATGAAGACTCAAAAACGCTTGACCAATCAGGCCTATACTCCAATAAAGTCGTAACAATCGAAATCAAGCAGTCAGAAGACACTTTCCTTCCATTCGACCCTTTAAAGATCCTACTCCGCGTATACATCTATAAAGAAAACCATTCATTCCAAGAGATGATATCCCGTCCAATAACCCTTCACATCGACAAGAAAGAATCCGTGAAGACCTTGATGGAGCTAATCCAAAAAGAATGTAAAATCGCGATCGAGAAGCAAATGATAGTCCGAAAATCAATCAATTCCCCTCCCGAGTTCATCACGTCAAAAGACTACTCAAACCAAACCTTAAGTTACGCAAGGATCTTCGACGGAACCAGTTTATACGTCGAGACAAGCAGAGACAAGTCCAGATGGATGAAGCTCTTAGAAGAAGAACAAGGAAAAATCCAATTGAAGTTCAACGACCCTTCAGAAACAACTGAAAAACACGAAAACTTTCGACTTTCCCTCAGTCTTGACCGTCAAAAGACCGTAGGCGACTTACGAAAAGAAATAAGTACTCAACTAGGAATGGAAGAAGATAAGTTCGTAATGAAAAAGTACAGCTCAATGGGAAACGAGTTGAAAGACCTTACTTTACGTCTTAGTCAACTTAACTTTTACCAAAATTCAAATATTTTCCTGGAACTCGGAACTCCAGTAAAACCTGATGAAATCCGCATTCGCTTTCAACTCGCGCTTAACCCTCGTCCTAGCGAGTCAGACGGAGCGATTTTCACTGTTGACAATTTAATTGAACTGGCTTTTTCACAGAACTTGAAAATTTCTCAGATCAAGGAAAGTCTTTGTGAAGAGCTGATGATTCGATACCCGACAATTTCGATAAAAGCTTCTCACATGCGGTTTAGATATAATGTTTATTCAATAACAACGAAAATCCTAGGAAATAACGAGTTCTTGAAAGATTCAAAGCCCAGTGACAAGATAGACATTTGTGTGCAGTTGTTAAAAGGTCCAGAAAGGCCTTTAGATGGAAATGATCTGATAATTTACGTTAAAGTCTGGAACCCGAGCACCTGGGAACTGTCAAATCCTTTTGAAATCATTTTAAACAAGAACCTTCGGATAAACGACCTGGGCCTCTGCATCAGCAAAGAGACAGAAATTGAAGTAACCTGTATTCAGCACAATTACTTGGAAATCACCTGCATCAGCTACCCTCAAAACTACCAACGAGTCGACCTCCTGAGCGAGACCTTCATCAGGACCTTCAAAAACCAAAACTACTTGTCAAGCGCCCCGCTTCACCTCAACTCCTCCGACGCTTTACTCATGTAACACCCAGTCAGCGCCAAAGACTTCCGACAGACCACCCGGCCGATGACTCAAGAAGAGAAAGAAAAGTACCTCCTGGCCTATAAAAACTCTCACAAATCAAAAGTAAAAGAAAAAAGCATGAAAATCACTGTCAAGAAACAACCGAGTCGAGAAACAAAACCAGAAGAGTAACTTTTTAAACTAATCTTAAATATGAATTTTATGCCTGATCAGCATCTGAAGGACAAAGTCAAAATATTGCTTGAAGAAAAAAGTTTACTTGAAGATGAAATCGTTTCAATTGCTGCCCTTGCCAGGAACTACCAGGCACAGGCTAAGTCTTGTAAAGAAGAGCTTGAAAAACTAGAGGCTTCTTATAAGTCTATCTGTATGCAGAACTCTCTGCTTGAAAGCGATTTGATAAGACTTAATAACCAGGTTCAAGAAATAGAAACTGAAAATCACGAGCTTAAGATTCAAGTTCTTGAATTAACTGAAAAAATTACCCTTTTGCAAGACTTGTCATCAGGACAGGACAAGAGTTCTCAGTCGCTGTTAATGAAAAATAACGACTTGAATGGAAAAATTAAAGATTTTGAAGCTTTGGTTAAACAGTTGAATGAGGAATGCGAAGAACTTCGAAACCTGTGCAGTGAAAAAAACGATGAAATCATGACTTTACAAGAATTAGTTGACAAGGACAGGAAAAACAACGCGATTAAAGAGCTTTCTTACATTATTTTATCTAAAGAACACAGTTGTCCAGACTCCCCAATGAAAATCATAAAAAATAACCACCTAATCACAGAAGTCTTCGAAAACAAAATCAGAAGTTTAGAGCAAGAAAGTCAAGAATTTCTCTGCAAATATCGAAGCGTTTTGCTAAAGTACATCGATTGTCTCAAAGAATTCAGAGACCACAACAAAAAAGTCTCATCTTACCTGAAAGGTGAAAATCCTTTCAAAGAAGAAATAATTCTCGCTAAGTCAAATTACCTAGAAATAGAAATCGAGTTTTCAGAATACGAACTCGAAAAATTAGAATGCGAAGAAATTTCTTATTACACTTCTTTCGGAGAGTCACCCGCAGCTGACCTAGAAACAAGAAAAAGCAGAAGTTCCGGTGTTTCCATGGGCTTTTTATTAGCCCAGGCGGCAATGATCGAGTCTTTGCTGCAGTCGAATACATCTTAATTCAAACTCGATCATTTCATCAAATTCATTTAATACTAATGAAACTTTCTTTAAAAAAACCTGCCTCATTCAAAAAGGAAGGACTGGAAATCTCCCCCCCGCTCGTCAGTCTGCCTTTCATGTTTTCAGTGAACTTCACAGACACCCAGGCGTCGACGTCCTCTTCCGACCGTAAAGAAAGCGAGTCCACTAAAAGATACGAGAAACTCAAATCGAGTTTCAAGAAAGAACTGCAGAAATTAGGGGTATCAGCAAAGCTGATACCTGAAAAGAACCCGTTAAAAGAATCCCAGTCAAGAAATAGCTCTCCTAGCACAGGTCTTCCTTTTCAACGACGAGCCAGAAGCTCTTCGCCTCCGAAGGAAGACTTAAAAGTTGTTGACAAGAAAAACCTTTTTGCTCCGAGAAGTCCTGTCATTGGTTCACATAAAATGAAATTTCGTGAAGATTTTTCAGGTCTTTGCAAAGATTCTGGAAATTTTATTGTAGAAGAAGATGAAGATTTAAGAAGACTTAAGGAAGATTATAGGAAAATGTTGGAAGGGGCAAGAATTGATTATTGTGAGGAAAGTTCTGATGAAATTGGTGATGAAGGAGAAGTTGAAAGTATTGGAAGTGACTTCGCCTTTTGTAAGAAGAGATACTTTTAGGATATAAATAATTAGTAATTATGGAGAAGAACAAGAAAGTTGAAGAGATGAGGGAAAAAATTAACTTGCTTGAAGAAAGGATTAGAAAAAATGAGGAAGAGAAGGAAAGAATGGATGAAAATGTAAGGAAAAAGTAGATTTTGCAACTTTCTAAGGGTCAAGGTATGGATTTCTTTCAATTGAGGAAAAACGAGCAGAAAATCACGAAAAAAATCAGAAATGTTGAGAAAGAGATTGAAAATATGCAAGGAACTGCTCAGATCATTAGAGAAATCAGGTATTTTCTAAGAAGTGCTTCTAGCGCGCGCGCCAGGGGGTCTTTCAAGTACCAGGAAGACTCTTCAAACGTCTGGCAAAGTTTAAAAAACTGGGACTCTGTGCCAGGAATCGTTCAAAAGGCGCTAAAAGATCAAGAAGACCAACTGAGTTTAAAACAGGTCAGATCCAATCAGGCAAAACTCGAACTACTCCAAAATCAAATCCAAAAAAACCGTAAAAAAACTCTAAAAATCTTCGAAAAGCAGTTAATTAAAGAAAGAGAAACCTGGGAAGCCCAACAAACTTCAGAACTAGAAAAAATCATTGAAAAACACTCAGAAAAGTTCGAGTCCGAAAAAAACGACTTAAAAATGCGAATCCGAGTCGAAGAGATCAGTTTAAAAAAGTTAGAATCAATAGTTAACATTAACTGACTTATTTAAAACTTCTCCAATTTTCATTAAACTGATATTTCCAAAAGTTTTGTCCTTATTCTCCGCCTGTTGCGATGTGACCATCAAGCCACTGTCACTAGTTTTAACTTCATAAACTGAAGCTTTTGAAAACAACATTCGAAACAACTGGTGAATTTCAACAACTTTTGAATTTGCAAGTTCTTTCGGCAACTTATCAATAACTAAAACGCCGACTGCAGCAAGAACTCCTGCCCCGATAAACATAAGCGAAACAACGATGATTCCATCAAAAAACCTGAAAGATGCAGTTAATAATACACTCCAAAAGGTCAGAAGTAAAAAAACAAGATGATAAGCCAAAGCTCTTTGATAGTTGTAAGGCCGGGTCCTTAAAAGCAACACTGCAAATAAAAACAACAGGGCAGCGATAAGGAATTCAGTAAAGCTTTGATTGAAGGGCTTCACTGAGGCCAGCATTGCGATGGCCACTTGAAAAATACTCAAAAATGATAAAAAAGAAACTTTTGTCCTGATGTTGAGACTTTTTTGCTGAATTTCCCAGTAAGGCCGAAAAAAAATGCTGATTATCAGGTAAAGTGAAAGACTGGTGAATGAGAGAACTGAGTAAATTCGATGAGAACCGGAATAGCAAAAGACTTGGCAGTCGAAGTCCAGGAAAGACTCGGTTAAAGATGATCCTGTTGATTCAGAGCAGCTGAAAATAGTCATCAATAATGAAACAACTGGAAGGAATAAAAGATGTCCGAAGGTCGGCAGGAAATAATAAAAAAAATCATGAATTTTTGTAAAAACTAGTCTTGTTCTTCTCACTAAAAAGTAAAAAACTGCTGAGATGTTGTAAAAAGCTGTGAAAAAAAGAACTATTCTCAAGAAAGTCCAGTATTTTTCTTGCTTTAACTGATAATAAGACACCAAATTAAACCCAATCAATTTCTGCTCCTGGATTCCAACAAACTCAAAAATTCCATCATCGCCTAAAAGAGCCAAGACCTGAAAACAACTAAAAGCCATGTAACCGATCGTTAAATGATCAGCGAAAAAGGGCAGCTGCCCTTCAGTTATAACCTGCAAGTCACTTTTAAAGACCTTCGCAGATACCACAGCAGAAATCACTGAAATTCCTAAGCTTGATACTGCTACAGCTATTTTCGCTGTTCTTCCTGATTTGCTAGTTTTAACTAGTCGTTCATCTAGTCCGCATTTTCCGAAATCAATGAAATTTGATGGAGTTTCTGTTGTCCCGTCAGGCCATTCTACAGGTTTTGAGTATTGAATGATTGTTGTGTCGTATTTGTTTGATGTGGCGAAGTAGGTTATTAATAGTTGCCCGCTGGAATCGTTGAAGGCCATTTTGCCTAGACCTAACTTGAAGGTAGCCACCACGTTGCTGTCGTGTAAGAAGTAAATGCTGCCCATGCAACCTGTTAGACGCTGTGTTCTGAGGGAGGACATTAGGATTGATGGGTCTTCGTAGTCTTCTCCTAAGGTTAGGAGGTGGATTATTGAACTTTTTAGAACTGAGATTGTATCGTAAGTTACACAGAGATAGGTCGGTGTATAAGGAACATAAGCTGAAATTTCAGTGTAAAGCTGTTCACCTAGCTCCCCAACCCATTCCTTATAAGTAAAAACAAATATACTATTCAAAAACTCCTTTCTCTTCCGAAGCCTTTCCTCTGAAACCAGAGTGCCCATAGAGTAATAAATAGACATCCCAGATAATACAATAACATCTTCCTTCCTCAGTCCAACATCATAAAATCCTTCTAAAATATCAGCTGAATACGGAGTAGACAACAAGAAAATCCTACATTTCACCTTCTTCACAAACAAAAAAAAACTTTTGTACTTTTCAAAGTCCTGACTCGAGTAATTCCCAGGAAAAAGACGAGTTTCAACAGGATTAACAATCTGAATATTGATACTTTCAATAATTTTCAGGTATTCCAAGTACTGCGAATGATAAGGTGCATCTTCAGACCCGAAGTAAATGATTGACTTCCAATTAAACGACAGCAAAAACAGCAAAAAACTTTCACCAAAGTCAAAATTGGAAATAGCAAGTTTGAGTAAAAACGGAAATTCACTTTTATCACTTAAAAACTCGAGAGTCGACATTGGAATCAGCTGAGGAATCTGATAATTAACAGATTTTAAAGTATTGTAACTGACGTTCGCACTTCCTGAGGACAGACTGGTCAAGTAAGTCACTCCAAGTTTCCCTTTAAGGCTTGAAAAGCACTTTAAATACCACTCTTCGTCTGGGTAAGAGTTCCCGCAGTCAGTGGGTAGGAGTTCAAGGTGGAAATTCGGAATTTCCTTAAAAAAATTACTTCTAAACACGCCGTATTCCGCTCCTTTGTAAATACTGGCATAGGAATAGTCCTTTACAGTCGAATAAGGCTCTGAAGTCCCATTTGCTATTGAAACTAAAATCGGGGTGGAAGAAGTGTTCATCACTTTTAAGACTGTACCACCTGGGAACAACAGAGGAAGGTCGAAAAATAAGGAACCGTTGAAGGTTCCTACTATTGTTCGCACCCCTGACTGGATGTTTACTATTGAGAAGAACTGGTTGCAGATATTTCCTGGACAGAAGGATTTTAAATAAGACTTTAGGTCTTCTGATGAGGATCTTTTTAATATGTTCTCTACAAGCTTTAATGACAAGGCTTCTTCACTTGTTACTTCTTCAGTGCCTTGATACGCTATAATTATTGAGCCATTTAAATAAGCTGAATAAATCCCGTCAGGACTGAATAAAAACTGGGAACCTTTAACTTCCAACTTTCGTCTTAAGATGAAATCCTGAAGTCTTGTTAACTGGTCCTGTCCTCCTACTATTAACATCTTTCTAACCCCTGCAGCTTTTAAAGACTTTTTTACTATCGAGTCAAGAGAAAAGTCTGAAATATTTTCAACAAGGGTCAAAAAAGACTGAATTTTTGGAAAGAATGTTTTTTTTACTCTTTCTGAGACTTCTAAGTCAACTTGTGAAGAAGTTGAGTAAATATTGAACTGGTTCCATTGCAGATAAGAAATCAACTCGATGATGGTTTTTACCTCGTTTTCAATTGACGCTCTTAAATAGAACCGGAAAGACGAGTAGCTTTGCACGATGGTCTTAGTGAAAGTCAGGTAAAAAGTACAGTGAAGGTCAGATAATTCATCTAAAACTGGAAAAAATTCAGGACTATTTGAAAGGTCTACAAATATTTTGCTATTCGATGGATTCTTAGAGAAGATTGGGTCTAGTGGTTCGGAAAGGTTTACGGTTTGAGATATTTTTAGCGCTTGAGAAAACTCTTGAAGTAGTGATGGTGACGTCTTGGAGCTCGTTATTAAGAAGTAGTCTGATGATGAGCTTAGGCTTACTTGGAGTATCGATAAAACTGTAAAAAACATTTTTAAATGAAGTTCTTTGCTGAACTTGAGGGTTGTTGAGGTTATCTTTTTTGGAAAGGATTTTTAAGAGGTTAGGGTTTTGGGAGATTGATTTGAATTTAGAGTTTTTCTGTTTAGTTGGAATGAGAATTATTAGGCTGTCAGATTGAGTCATTTATTCTGGGAAGATTAGGAGTTTATTATGCTTGTAGAGAGATTCTATATATTCATTTTTAAGATATATATATATAAAGCAGATCAAATATGAAGGATAGAATAGAATATAGAAAAGAGCATCTCAATTTTTTAAACGGTAAATATATAGCACTTCAAATAATCAAGTGATGAAAATTTGTAATCTTCAATCGAATAAAAGTACCTCTTTCAATTTCAATTTTTAAATTCATTCTTTATTGTCTAAATATCAATATTCTGATGATAAGAGTATATATCTTGATATAATATTTATTAAAAGACTTCTCAAGTATTAATTTCAAGTAAAAGTTGAAAATGAGATAGTCAAGGCTAGCCCATATACCAATTTTTTTTATTAATTCTCTTCTTTCATTTTTAGAATTTGAGCTCAGTAAGTATTTTTAAATCAGAGAAAATTTCTTTTTTCATTTGTCTATCTCCCTTCTGCACTTGATTGTAAAAAATGTCTTTTTTGGTTATCTAATCGTTGAGACCAACAAATATTTTTTTTCATTTCTGCACTATAAGCGTCGTGTAATAACTGCTCAATTCTCTTTTACGTTTTGAGTATTTTAGTAAAAATATTCATTGATAAATATAGTTAATTATATATCGAATCTATCACTTGGCTTCTTCCAAACCAGTCACTATTATTTTCCGTTAAAAAATTTTTTAGTCAACCGAAATATTATAACATTCCTCGATTAAAATCTGCTTTTGAGTTCATGCAAAAGATACCACTAGAAACTTGAATGCCGTTGATTGTTACTCTACTAGAATTTGCCATAGCTTTATTGAAAGCTGGGTAATCAGTCTTCAATATAAATTACTTAAATCATTGAGACTATAAACTCAACTCAATCTAGTAAATGACCAAGACATAATAATCACAAAAGACAACATTACTTAATACTGCTCCTGAGAAACCTCTAATTATATCAATTAAAATTAATCCATTCTATCTAAATCAATATTCTATATTTATATGAAAAAGGTAGTAATTCTATTTTTCTTCACAGTTTTATCAACCTCAATTACCTGCAATATAAAAAACTGTGAATTTTGTTCTCCTTCATCTCCTTCAATATGTATCAATTGCAAAACTGGATTTCAAAGATCACTTTCACACGGCTGTGAAATTTCTCATTCACTCACAGGACAAAACATAGAAAATTGTAATCTCGCCGTTGATTTTAACTGCATTCATTGTTCAGAATCATTTAAAATCGTCTCAGGTCGTTGCGATCCAATATGTCCTGAAAATTGTGAATGTTTCGAGCCAGGAAAATGTTTACCTGATATTTTCAATTTAAGTAAAACATCTAGTGATATTCCTATGAGTTCAAATGAAAATTGCTTAGAAAACTGCGAGAAGCAAGAGTTTTACAACTCTGAGAAGTCTGAAACCATTCAAGTTATTTCAAGTTCTGCAGGGTCTGGGTTGGGTGGAGGGTCGATTGTGCTTATCATCATTTTGTAAGATTTATTCAGGATTTATGGATTTGGGTATTACTACAGAAAAGAACATCCAATTTTCTGGTACTATTTAAGCTTCCAGTGCATATGGAATAACCATTCTAGAGTTACTTCAATGAATTAGTAATTAAACTTTAATAATCTTAGATTAACCACTTCCAAATGAAATTAATGAACATATCCATCTTCATTACTTTAATAGTCTTAGATTAACCACTTCCAAATGAAAATTCATGAAAATATCCATCTTCATTACTTTAATAACAACACCTTCAGATAAATCATAAAAATTATCTAATAACTAAAAATTTTCTATTCTAGTATTATCCCGAATTTCAGCTGCTTGAGAAGTAATAACAGTCGCACCAGAAGACCTATCAAGTTGCGAAACAGCATTTTCCAATTTTTTCACTAAAACATCTCCTCGAAGATAATCATTTTTTTTCTCATCTTCAGGATTGCTTTCATTATCATCCTCATAATTCACACTCGAACCACTCCTGAAGTGTTTCTGAAAAAGTTTTGCCATCGACTTTTTCTTACTCAACAGAAAAATTCGAGGAGCCTTTGCCGAAAAAAAAGCTCCAGAAAAGAAAATAACTCCGATTCCAACAAAATAAAAAATCACAACAACTAATCCATTCGAGGCATAAGGATAAATAGAAGACAACAATATGCACCAAAAGGCAACAAATAAAAAAGTGATAAGAGAAATATTTGCTCTTTCGTAGTTCATCGGCTTGTAAAGCCAGGAGATAATCACAAGTCCAAGAACCAGAATCGCTGCAGTAAAGCCAACGAAATTCTTGTTGAACATTCCAAGAACCGCATTGGTCATGACGAAAATCACTTGAAAAACGCTGAGAATTGAGTAAAAAGAGGTTTTTACTTTAATGTTCAAATTTATCAGCTGATTTTCCCAGACTGGCCTGATAATCGTGCTGATAAAAATGTATAAAAATAATCCTACTCCGCCTGCGGCGGAGTATTTAAAATGTTTTCCAGTGAAGCAGAAAGAATGACAGTCTCGGTCTAAGTAACTATCTTCTAATCTCTCACCGATACTTCGAGAACACATGAAAATATTCATCAAGTTAGAAGTGACAGGGATAAAAAGTAAGTGTCCATAAAGTGGTAGTAAAATATCAGCAATATCTTTTAATTTACTCAACAAAAAGTACCTCTGGATACAAGATTCATTAGCTTTCAAAAAAAGAAGTACCAGGACGATATAAACATAAACAAACCAAAGATTTAATTCATACAATTTCCAGAACTTGAAAAACTGAAAGTCATACAAAGAGACCCAGTTCATTCCCAAGAGCTTTATTAAAGGACTGGACAGTATCAGTTCATTATTATCCAAAGCAAGTAACTGAACCGTATGAACCACAATATAACCAAAAACAATATAATCCCCAATATCAACTTCTTTTCCATTTTCCAGAAGTTGAAAATTCTTCTCAAAAAATCTGGTAGCTAAAAAAGCAGCTAAACCCGCGACAACAGTTAAAACAACAGCAAGAGCGATAACTACTCTTCTAGCTTTATCACTATTCCTAACTTTTCTCTGGTCTACTTCACATTTTCCGAAATCAATAAAGTTGCTTGGAGCTTTTTCAGAGCCATCAGGCCATTCAACAGATTTTGAATATTTAATGATTTGTGAGTCGTATTTGTTCATACTGACGTAATATGAAATTGAGTATTGACTTGTAGTTGAATCGTATATCAATTGCCCGATGTTTACTCTGAAGGTGGCGACAGCGTTGCTGTCGGATAAGAAATAAATCGTTCCCATGCACCCGACGACCCTTTGAAGCCGCATGGACTTTAAAAGGACTTCTTGAAGTTCGTAGTCTTCGCCGAGGTCCAGCAGGTGTTGAATTGATGCCTTGATGACTGAAATCGCGTCAAAAGTAATGCAGAGATGAGTCAGTTCGAATGAATATACTGAAGCCATTTCATTGTAAATCTGTTGACCATAGTCACCAACCCACTCTTGATACGCGAAGAAGTTTAAACCTTTATGAAACTCGTGAATCTTCATTAGTAACCCCGGGTCTTCAGTGAAGTTGATCGAGTAATACATCGAAACTCCTCCGAACGCGATGACATCTTCTTTACGAAGACCTACATCGTAAAGACCTTCCAAGATATAAGCACTGTAAGGTGTTGCTAATAAATAAATTCGACATTTAGAGTTCTTTGCGAATTCAAAGAACTCTTTATAGTCATTTAAGTCCTTTCTAGTGAAATTCGCTGGAAAGAGTCTTAAGTTTTCAGGATTTACGATAGTGATGTTGATTGAGTTGATGATATTCAAGTACTCCAAGTACTGAAGTTGATAAGCCTCATCATATGACCCGAAAAAAATGATAGAGTCCCATTTGAAAGAAAGCATGAATAATAAAAAACTTTCACCGTAGTCGAAATTTGACATTCCTAGTTTTAAAAGTTCAGGATATTTAATCTTGTCGTTAAGGGCCTCGATCAAGGACATAGGAGCCAATTGTGGAATATTCTTTTGCATTGCCTTTAACGTCAGGTAGTTTCCCATTGTTCCGACTGAAGAAATACTTGTCAAATAAGCGATTCCCATGCGATCTTGTATTTGACTGAAGCACTTCAGATATAAAGAAAAGTCAAAGTACCCGTTTCCGCAGTCAGTTGGGAAGAGCTCTAAATGAAAATTCGGAATTTCACTTAATAAATTACTTCGATTCACTGCGTATTCAGCTCCTTTGTAACCACTCGCGTAGGTCTCGTCAGTCACGTTCATATTCGGCTCTGAAGTGCCATTTGCGATTGAAACAACGATCGGGGTGGACCCTAAAGAAGCTTCTTTCAAAAAAGTATTTCCAGGAAACACAACCGTTTCAGTAATACTCAACTTTTCACCAATAGTCCCTACTTTAACCCTCCTCCCTTCCTGAATATTCACAACTAAAAGTTCTTTTGTGCAAAAATGACCTTCACAATAACTTTCCAGAAAAGATTTCAAAGATTTTCCTTCTGCCAGATTTAAAAGGTTTAAAATAATCGCAACTTTTAAATCTTCTTCAGTTTTTGATTCCTCAGCTCCTGGGTAGGTTAAAAGGACTGAACCGTTCAGGTAAGCTGAAGGTGAACCATCAGGACTAAAAAGAAAATGAGACCCGGGAAGCTCAAGTTTCTGTTTTTGGATGTTTTTTTGAAGTGATTTTAAAGAATTTCCTTTACCTAAAAACAAAATTTTTCGAATTCCTGAAGCTTTTATGCATTTTTTTGTCACTTTTTCGAAGAAATCCTCTGATGTGGATTCAGTCATCGTCAAGAAGTACTTTATTTGAGAGGAAAACTCGGATTTTACTGAACTCGCCATTTGAAGGTCGTTTTGTGAAGAAGTGGAAAAAATGCTGAAGGAGGTCCAGCCTAAATAATAAATCAACTCATTAATACTATTTTTTTCAACTTCGAAGGAGCTACGAAGGAAAAAACGGAACTTTGAGTAGCTGGAATCGGAATTTTGAGTTAATGAAAGATAAACTGTTTCGAATTGCTCGCAGATTTCGTCGAGAATTGCAAAGTTTTCGATGTTTTCTGTCAGGTCGAGAAGAATTGGACTTGATGGACTTTTTAGCATTAAATCCAATAGTGAGGCAGTTTTTTCGCTGATGTTTAGCTTTTGGCAGGGCCCTAGGGTTTTTTCTAGATTGGTTAGAAGAGAGGTTGATGTCTCTGAACTGTATACAAGAAGGTAGTCTGAGGAGTCGAGTGATCGGGTGGTTATCAGTAGCAATAGGAATAAAATCATTTATAACATCGTTTATGGTACTGATCAATGTTAAGGATAAAACTAACATATTTTTAGGTGCTGGTGTTTATGAATAAAGAAGAGAAACTAGCATAAGAAATATCGTATTGGGCAATACTAGGGCGAGGAAATATACATGAATACTTTGCATTAGTTATTTTGATGATTTTTAATACATTTTTGCAAAGAAAACCTAAGAGAAGGCTGGTGAAGAGCCATTTTGTTTCATGGATCTATTTTATTTTTGATCAAATGAAATCAGGGAAGTTTAAACTACAAATTTTCTTCAAGTTGTCTGTAGTGAATAGTCTAATTAGCAGTAATACTTAAGAATTTTTAAGGAATATTAAATATAAAGATTTTTTTAAATATGTTTAAGTTTGTAAAGTTTTGAAAGCTTTACTCATCAAACATAAGAATTGATAATTTTTTATGAATCTTTCAAGGAAATTATGACTTTTTATAACGAAAGATAAGTAAAAATTAAAAAACTAGCTGATGGAATAAGGTTTATTATTAATAAGGATATAGTCAGATTGAAAACTTCTAAAATTTTAACTTTTACATCATATATACATGGTTTCTAAGGTTTTATCTTTCTCATATATATCAGAATATATTTAACTTGGAAAAATTCGTAAAAATTTCAAAAATTTAAAAAAAATTTTTATCCTTAAAGACTTGCCTTCTGATTTATTCCTATATTTATTTCTTTTTGTTTTAATCAAAAACTATTAACTGATAAAAACAAATTATAAACTTTAACCGATCCAATCTCCTCAACCAAAGAATTCAACACCATTCAAAAAATCTAATTTCTAAAAAACTCTCTTAATTTTCTTTAAAACTTTAAATCTAAACAAATCCAAACAAAAAAAACTAAAAAAGCTAAAATTTCCCAATCTCCCCCAAAATTGCTAAAAATCTAAAAATCTAAAACTACAGACATCTTTAAACAATAAACCCAATGCAAAAGTTAAAATCCCTTCAAAAAGCCCTAAACCTCAAAAAACCCTCAGAAAAACCAGCAATTCTCTACAAGCCCGACTTAAAACTCGGAGTTTCAGCAGAGTCTCCCGAGACCTTCCATTTAAAATTCACTAAAGTTCTCGACTCAAAAGCGAAAAATCGTGAAATATCAGGAAAAGACCATTCTCCAGGTGTTTTTTTATCAGACCTGAAGATGAACAACGTTTGCATGCGTTCAAAGTTCATATACGAAGACTATTCAAACCAAGAAGCCTTTAGCATCGACGTGCTTCCTTTAAAAGAACAGATCGATTTAATTCAAAACGAGGAAGAAAGGGTCAGATGTCGAACTCCTTTTTATAAAAGATGGAAAAAACAAGGAGAAACTCTTGAAAAGTTCAAAATTTCAAGAGGCGACTTCACTGTCGAGGCAAACCAGTTAAAAATCACTAGAAATACCACTGGAAAGGTCCAAACGTTGAAAAATCTTCTCAGTCGTCGAAAAAGTACGAAAAAAAAGAACAGGTTTAAAGCAGGAGTCGAACCTGAAGTCCGATTTTTAACAGCTGATAAGAAAATGAGAAGAACGAAGTACCTTGAAAGTGATTTTAACTCTGCGAATGCATTTAGTCAGGAAATTGACTACTTTGAGAATAAACTGGTTTTAGTACCTGAGAGAAAAAGGTGGTGTTATAATTTGGACTGTAAGAAGTAGAATAATAAACAATGCAAAGATAATCATGAAATAATCAAACCTTTCATGGAATAGCCTTGAAGCTAGTCTTAACTGAAAACATTCAAAATATTAAAATGGAAGACTCAAGAGTCACTTTCACTGACTATCAACGAGCGGAACTCGAAAATTCCTTCAAAAAATTCATTCCGACCACCGAAGGAAAGATTTCAATAAACACGGTGAATTCTCTCTGTCGTTCACTCGAAACCTTAAAACATCCAAACATCGGCAAGTCAGTCATCAGAGGTCCTTTAACCTTTCCCAACGGTGACCAAGAATGTGACTTCGAATACTTCATCAAGTTAATCGAAGACACTCTTTCAGACCCATCAAAATTCGAAAAAGCTTTAGACCAGACCTTTAAAATGATGGACATCCAAATGAAAGGCGCGATAAACAGCGAAGACTTGATAAAAATCTCTGAAGTTCTCAATGAAAACATATCCAGTGACGAAGAAGCTGTAAGAATCCTTCAACGCGCTGAAAGCGCGTCAGGCGAATCTCGAATAAGCAAGGAAAGTTTAAAGACTTTTCTGAAAAACGACTTAGACCGAAATTACATCCCATGAATTAGTTAATATAAGATGGGCATTTGTTTGTATATTTCCATCATCGCCTTTTCCGGCTTTCTCTTTTCATGGCTCGTTCCAATGCTTGACAATCTTTCATCGATCTACCCGTCGATCCTGTTAATCGAGGGGATGAAGAAAGTGAATGAGCCTCCACTTTACTCTGCCTTGTTACAGACTTTGCAGTCTTTCGAAAACATTCAAAAGGAAAATAAGTCAAGTGAAGTGCCTTTGTATGACGAGGCGACTACTGTGATTCCTGCAGTGGGAAGAGATTGTTTGACTCTTTATTTGATTAGAAATGAGATAAACAATGAGATGCCTGCAGCGCCTGAGGCCACCCGGGTAAGAACGATTTCAAGAGATGTGAAAGATTTACTTAATGATGAAGGAGAATGGAATGAACAGTGGAATTTTCGCTTTGATGGAGAACTTTACTTGTTAAGTAGGACGTCATGTGGAAATCAACTTGCTTTTATTTACAAGCATAAATTTGCTGAAAGTGTTGAACAACGAGTTAGGTACTTCCCGGAACTAAACTCTTCATTGTTTTTTGATTTCGCTTTGAATGGATCGAATGAAGTTTCTTCGTTTTCAATGTGTGATGGTGTTTTTGTTTATTCGAGAGTTGATGGGTTCTACTCGTTTCATGTATTGAGACTTGTAATGGATGGCGATAAGGCTTTCTTGCAAGAGGTTGATAAGGGAGAGGTGGTCAATAGGACTGCCTTGAGGGTTAATGAGGTCACTGGGGTGAAATTGGTGAAAGTTAATGAAACGCTGTTTATTTTCCAGTTTAAAGCGATTCAGACTAGTTCTCAGAGCTCTCCTAGAGTGCAGTTAAGCATTTTTTCGTTTAACAATAAAAGCACACTGCTGGGAAATCTTTATAATATCAGCTTGGCGGATTATGTTGAAATGGATGAGAATTTTGATCTTTTGAGTCTTCCCATGATTAGGGCTTCTAATAGTGACTCGATATTTGTTGGGCATTATAAAAGCTTTTTGATGTTCATTCGGTACATGTAAGTCTTAAACAGAGATGAGCACTTCGAAGCTTACTACGTATCGAGCACCTTCGCCGCTGATTTCTCTAAATTCGACATCCTAGACTCAGGCGAGTTTATTTTGATGGTAAAAACTAATTAGTCCATCCCAGGGAGCAACGAAAAAGAAAGACTAAGATTTATTCGAGTAAACTCAACAAAAGATCACGTCAAAGAAGGTTCCTTCGACCTGGCTTTAGACCATCTTCCAAACTCTTTGATGGAAAAAAACATAAAAAATTTGAAGTTGATTGAAAATAACAACAAAATCTTTGCACTTGTTTTTTATAGCAATGGAGTCTTAGTCGTTATTGACTTTAATGGATTTATTGGCTCTGAGCATAATTATGACTTCAGGGAAGATAGAATGAATGGAGAAATTTTAACTTTTCTTCTTGTTGTTTTCGTTGGATTTTGGATGTTTTGTGGAAGTAGGGTCAGGGTTAGGTGGGGTAATTTTAGGTAATGAAAATATATGGAGAATAAACAACTTTTGGTTTGGCTTAGCACTCAGTATGCGGCTAATGGTTTAAGTGCTTTTGCTTCTTTGTTAGTTGTTTTGGTTTATCTTTGTGCGAAACCTTTGCAGAGTGCTAGTTTTCGAGTTGTGTTTTGCTTGAGTATTAACAATTTTATCAAGGCTGTCATGATGTTGGTCCCTGGTGATATAAACTCTCTAAATTCCAATCTCTGTTCAGCAGTAGCATATTTATTCTACTCCTCCAGTCTCTCCAGTCTTCTATGGACCCTATGCATAGCACTAGACCTATACCAAATTTTAATAAACCGTTCTCCAGAGATCAAGAAGTATTTTAAATACTATTTAATAGCATCGACATGCATTCCGTACTCAATCTGCCTGATTCCATGGGTTCTCTCATCCTACCAAAGCACAAATTCCAACTGTTTACTTTCCTCAAGTTCTAAATCCGCAGCTTTTCGTTTAGCTCTTTACTACGCCCCAGCCTGTTCAGTGATTTTTCTAAGTCTTTTAATCTACATCAAACTTTTCCGACACATTCGGGACATGGCTCCTCGAAATCTTCATCAAGATGCAATAAAACTTTTGTATTATCCAATTATCCTCATTGTTTGTATTGTCCCTGTCTTCATTTGTCGACTTGTTCAATTTATTTTTAAAGAAGATTTTTTCGAATTTTTCATATTTTCCAGCTTTTTGTGGAGTCTTCATGGGTTTTTCGATGCCCTGGCTTATGCGATGAGCAAACCTGTCGTTGGATATGTCAAAAGTAAAGTCTTTTTGAAGGAAAATACTTTGAATGAGTCTGAATTTGCTGAAGTGGAAAGAGGGGGATTATGAAGTCTTGATTAAATAATTATTAGCGGTTTTTGGTCCATCTTTTGAATATTGCTAAGAAGACTGGGTGGAAAGCGTGAACGTGGATGTCGGCTAAGGCGGTTTCTTTGAAGATCCAACCGCAGATGAAACAGGTGACACCTCCGTATCCCACGTGAGTTGTCAGAGTTCTTGGAACCGTCTCAGGATGATTGGTCATAATATGCAAAAGATATTTATCCTTATTCAAAAAGCACTTATTGCAAATGGTGCACAAAGGGTGAGACTGAAGATGCACAACTTTTGTAACACAACTCGGTATCGGACTATTACAAATATTACAGTTTTCAGCCAAGTCAGGTAAAAAGGAAATCCGATGAACTTGCAGTCTTTCTTGATCCTTAAAGAACTGATTACAATCAGGACATACATATCGTCCAGAAATCATTTATAAGGGGCCTAATTAATAAATAACATAAAAATGCTGTATTCTTTAAATCTTTATTCTACCAAATGGGCAGGTTAAATTCAAGATTTCTTCAATCATAAAAATCATTTATTTTCACTTTCTCTCAGTTTTAGATATGACTGAAATTGTTTTTGATTATTATGAAAAACTCTCAGATTTTAATAATTTCGGGCATTGATATGCTTTATTGGTGTAAAAACAAATTATTAAGAAAAAATCAGTATTTTTTAACTCATTTATCTTTACTGAAATCTTCGGATATTGGTAAACTTTATGCTAATATTGTAATAATGAGTTGATTATTGACCAGATAAGAAATTCTTTAGGGATTATTGCTTAATTAGTGTTTTTTTAGAATCAGTTAATAGCATCAACTGATATTTTTCAGATATCATGCATCATACAAGTGAATAGAATCCATTTCAAGATAGCAATGCTTTATATCAAATGAGCCTTCTTCTTAAATCGGTCTGAATGAACAATAATAGACTTTCAAATAAACATAAGTATTAATCATAATTATTTTTAAATCCTAAATTTGCTATCATTATTTAATCTTCATTCGACTCTGAAGTAGTTAAAGGTGTATATTCTTCTCTTCTAAAGGTAGAATTGTTGGTTTCGATAAATGATATTGAAGCTCAAGTACTCCATTTTTAAATGAATAATGAGGGTTCATATGATTAAACATTTTAGGAACCTTGAATTTTATACAAACATCATTAAATCTCTTTCCACTCTTCACTGAAATCTGATGACCTTCATCACTTCTCTCTGAAGTGACTTGAGTAAACTCATTTGAGCAGATTATCGTAAAATCATTTCTAGAAGTTCCAGGTATGTCAAATGCAATCCTAAATAGATATTTATCCATATATAAACTCGAACTTCTCAACTTTTGATGAGAATTCAAGAACCAAAAATAATTCTTAAATTTTATTTCCTCTTCTAAAGTCTTCTGAAATTTTATTTCGCAAGAAGCTTGACCAGATTTATTTTCTTCTAAGTATAACTCTAATCCTTCACTAAGCAAAAGTTTTAATTTACTTGAAATGCGTGAAATAAGAGTTTTTTGTGACTGTTTGCTTTATATTCCATGATGTTTCTTATATGCGTTAAAGATGATAAGTTGTATTCTCTTCCAACCTTGCAGTTGTTATTCATGAGGCAAACATGTTGGAAGAAGTTTTTATTATAAACAAAGATTTTGTTTTTTAATGATTGACCATTGATGATGGTTTCAATTGTTTTTTTGTAATTTTTTTCATTTTGGTTCTCTTTGTAAAGATTAAGAATTTGATCTTGCCAGGCGATGCTGAGGTCTTCTAAATCGCAGATATCTTTAAAATTATGGACTATTATAAAAGTTTTACTGGTGAATGAAGAACTTTCTGATATTTTATGCAAATATTTCTGGTCAAATATCGTGAAATTGTTGACTATGTTTAGTATGATTTTACTCATTCTTATTGCGAAGTTCTTGCAAAATAGATCTTTTAATTTAATTTTTGAGTAATCGAAGTTAATGAATTCGGAGGGTTTAAAGGAACCTGGAGTGTCAATTGATAGATAATTTTTTCCGTTTTTTTCAAATTCATAGAAATTTAAGGTAGTTGTTGGAAATTTTATACCATTATTTATAGGAATTTCAGAGATTTTTGAGAGAAGAAATGTTTTACCTACTTGGTACTGCCCTATAACTGAAAAAATTAGATGTATTTCTGTGTTTTGGTTTAATAGTTCAACGTTTCCAAAAAGAGTCCATTGATCATCTTGACTTAAAAGATCAGAACCTTGAGGAAGTATTATCTGAAGATTCGGGTTTGAATTATCTTCAGAACAATGAATATTTGGTTTTTCAACATCACTTAAAGTTTCAGTAAGTTTTTGATTTTCCATCATTAAATGTTTGTTTTGCATATTCAAATTGTTATTCTTTGCTACTAGAGAATCGTTTTCTTTTCTTATTTTTTCTATATATTCCATTAAGTTTCTATTTGTCTCAGTCAAATCATTTCCTACTTCTTCCATATCTTCCATTTATATAATTCTTTTGTTAAATTATATTATAGACAAAAGATAATAGACTGATCTACAAATAAGTAAAACAAAAAATGCAAAATTTATATGAATTTATTTATTTGAAAGAAGTCTGCTAAAGATAAGAGTCTTATTTCAATCTGTTTATTATTAATGCTTAAAGAATTAATACCTTTAAAGGAATAACAATTTTTTAATCCTATTTGATGATTTAAAGTTAATCCATTCAAATAAAATTCTAATTTTTTCAAATACAGTTCTTAATCTAGCTAAAGGATCTGGACACATCGTCACTCAAGGTAAATCTGCTCAAATACGTATTGTCCCAGATACTCGGAATCAGTCTTAAATTAATAAATGCTGCAATCGTTTAGGAATTATTTTAATTACCTTAGCACATAAAATGATTAAAAGTCCTAATTGAGGATGAAAATTTGCTAAGTTTTTCTTGCAATTTCGAGTTTTATATCTGCTTGTTTTATTTTCTTCCTGCAAGAACTTCTTCATTTTGTCAGTAAGGAGAAATCAGGTTAGTCTTGTTTAATTACAGAATATCAGTTTCGAATAAAAAAGGAAAGTCTTCGGCTTACTTTAACTGCTGATTCCTTAATGATATAATAATGAAATATTAACACTAGGAACACTACAAAGACGAAAAAAATCAATTTCAGTTGATATTTAATAATATCTCTCAGCATTTTATTTAATTATAAAGTAACCCTTAACACCCAACTCCATAATATTCTATCTGCAGTTTATTATGACAAGCTTCAGAACTATTAATTTAACGAAATATAGCAAATCTAAAACTCTTCAAAAAAATATCTGTGACTGATCAGGTGTAAATCCCAATAATCTCTTAATCTATCAACTGGAGCATAGATACTTGGAAATTTTAGATATAAATCTTAAAATTAACAATTTCTATGTTCAACCCAAAGTTGAGATTAATAAATCTGAGTTTTTTGATAATTAACTCACCAAGCAGGACTAATCTTTAAAGGAAACGAAATTGGAGAATTTAAGAATTAATAAATGATTGTTTTCGAATACTTTCTTGCCTGGAAGACTTTGATATGTAATTAAATGATGAGAATTCAATTCAGTATTATCAATGATTCTGCTAAGATATTGAAACAGTCGGCTAAGCTGAGCAGCATTATTATATAAAGCCTTTCAACTTCTATTATTAATTAATGGGTACAAAGCGATAATTAACCAGTTAATTAGAAACCCGATAGTTTATAAGGTTAAGTATCGGCTTCTAGAAAATATATGAAATTTAAGATGAATTATCTTAAAATTCATAAAAATATTTATTAAGTTTTTCCAGATCCTAAAGGCAATAAGATCAAGAAATGAATGTTGAATTACTCAAAATAATCACAACTGTGAAGAAACTGGAATAAAATTGAAAGAGGTTTAAGGAAATATATATTAATTGCAAATGATGAACTGCTTGTATAGATCTTACTAATTTAACCATCTAAAATTAATTGTGATAAAAACTTTGATTTGAATTATAAAAGACTATTAAGTATTCAACATAAATAACTAAAAGGTATATCATCAAATGAAGAAATATTAATATATTAAAATTTTTTAAATATCCCATCAATTTTCTTGAAGCATCATAAGGGAAATATTAATTTAACTACTACTTATGATTCTTTTATATTCAATACTTCTCTATCCTCACTTGGTACTATCTTGAACCAAAAAGCATCACTTAAAACTCCATAAGTCAATCCAAAAATGATTAGGATTATAAAAAAGATGTTTGCTGTATTAGAAAAACCAATAAATGAACACATAACAGTAGAAAAAGTAGGCCCAATAATATCTCCAATACACATGCTGACATTGTTTAACTTTGAAAGTGAGTCATGAAGATAGTCATCTTTAGGAAATTGATAATCTTCAATAGCGACCTCAATCATATGCGGCACACAGAAAACAAACATAAACCCTCCCCCCACTCCTATGACAACCAAGCCAATAATAGCAATAAGCAGCGTATCAGGAAAGATAATCGTGCAAGGTCCTATCATTAAAAACCCAAAAGCCATGACAAGAGTTCCAAAAAACATAAGTCTTGGCTTGTTCCACTCAGAAGGTAAAAAAGAAACCAAAAGCGAAGAAACGAGATAAGAAAAAGCGCAAATAGCATAAAAGTACCCAGCTTGAGTTTCACTTAATGAATACTTTGTGAAATGTGATCCATAAGAGGGTATTAAAATACCATATGCGATCATCACAATTACTTGAACTAATGCATCCAATGCAATTTTCTAATTATTTTTTACCTGTTTTTTTACCAAATCTAACAAAGATATCGGATTTTTACGCAAAAACTCGTAATCTCGCAGTTTTCCGACAAGAAAATAAAGAACTAGAATCATTAAAAAGTTAAGGGCTGAAAAAAACAAACAGGCATACATGAAGTTCATCTCACCATAAACAACAGAGCCCAAGATAGGTCCTAATATCATTCCAATTCCTAACATGCTTTCCATTAATGCTACCATTCGAACGGTTTCTTGTGGGAATTCACTAATTAGAATCGCCATCTTAGAAATGATTGTCCAAGAATAACCTAAACCGATCAAAATTCTTCCTAAAAAACTGAAAAGGATTGACCAATAAACAGGAGATACAAGTACTAAAATCAACACACAATTTCCTATTCCTAACCAAAACAGTCCAGTCAACATCACAGCTTTTCTTCCAAATCGTTCCATCAAGAAAGGAACAGAAGGAGAGCATATCAGCGACATTAATGGACAAGCACTAAAAATCACCCCGATTAACCAAAATGGGATATCCTGAGATTTCGCCACACTTGGAAAATAAGGAGCAATCCAATACATAGAGAAGGATTCAATGACTGTAGCTACCAATATTCCTACTTTTTTTGATAGATCTGACATTGAATTTAAAATTTATAACTAGTGGAGTATCATACAATAAAACGACTATATAGATTAATTATTTGAGTATAAATTTTGTGTTAAATCTATGAGTAAAAATTTTATGTGAAAAATATGGTCGCTGAACTTTCGCTTTATTTTTATCAACCGCACTAGAAATACTGGGAATCTATCAAATGATCCTAGATTAAATAAAGATAATGAATTTGATAAGTTCAAAATTTAACCTAAAACTTTTAACAGAGCAGAATTAAAAAAAAGTTTAGTTTTATCCTGAAAGTTGAAAATTCACTTTGAAAACTAAATCCATTTCATATAAATTTAACTTATATACAATAATTATTTCCTTTGTAAATGAATTGAGAGTTGGTCAAATAAAATCGACAAAAAAATTCAATCAATAAAGAAACTCTTTGATTATCTACTGTCGATTATAAATTCTTTAATATTAATGATTCAATCTAAAAACTAAAAAATTTGATTAATCTTCAAAATCTAAACAAATCCTCATCAAGTCCTTAAATCTTTCCAAACTATTCATTTCTTCCTCACTAAATTTTCAGGTTTCTTTAACTCTCAATTGAAGCTATCCAAGCAAGTCCTTACCAAAAAGTTTAAAAAATACTTAGACAGTCTTTCAGAATTCTGTGATGATTATCATCAGGTCTATCATAACTAAACTATTCAAAGCTAGAGAACAGTAACTCACTAGTCTCTTCTCGATACGAGAATGAAAAAAAAGTCTCCTCTTGACTACGAAATCGAAATTTAAGATAAAAATTGAACTTCTAAGTTCCTCATGCGAAAGCTTTCCGATGAGTCGACTTTTCAACTATCCAGGCTAATTTGTTGGAGAGGAAAAGGACCTTATCAAATGATTGTGATTTTTAGGATACTCTGATTTTCCCAAGAAAAGCGTAAGGACTTTTGATGTTCTTGTACGAAGAAGTTGATAGTGCAAGTCAAGAGTGCTTTAAAGGACTGGGAAAGACTTAAGAAGCTATGAAAAAAAGTTTAATTTCATCAGAAAAACTGGAATGGTTTCAGAGGGTTAAAAACCTAGAAAATTAATTATATTAGAGCTTTTAAAGAGAAAATATAAACAACATTGATCTGTTGAGAAATGAAAGTCAACTTGTAAAGGATATGCAGCTTTCTGAGCTTGAGGAAGAAACTATGTAATTTATATCAAAAGTTAATATTGATCAGAAGATGACTGTTGAGTTATAGAAGATATTTAGAATTGCACTGCGTTTTACAAAGATAAATTTGATAAGATTAAAGAAGATTTGTATCAGCAGCAAAGTATTCGAATACAAAAATTCAAAATATCTCAATGCAACTTGATTAATTTTATATAATGAAGAGTAAAAATTTGTAATTAAGTAAATTTTGATAGTGACTTAGAAATTGATGATCAATTTTGATCTTTCATATTTATTTCTTTATGATCAAATTATTATTGATGAATTTTCGTAGTTTTAAAGTGAAAATTGAGCAAGTATTGATTATAAGTGTATTCATTTCTGAAATTGACATTTATATTTTTTTTTGGTTTATATATAAAAATAATGAGTATGAATCAAAGATTACCGATATATATATGTTATACTCAACATGTTATCTTGATGTAAAACATCAATCAAATTAGAATTGCGTTTTATAAGCCATCTATTTGAATACTTTGAGTAAAACTCACATTTTATTAATAATATGAATTATTTTTAGTTACAGAGAATTAAATATGAATATTTTAAAACATTTGCATTTCAATAATAAACCTGGTCATCCTTAAGAGCTGAAGATTCTAGTTGGCTTGTGGATCATTTAATTGAAAATTATGAAAAAAAGAATATAATATGATGTTATTTGAAAGGATAGATTTTTACTAGAGATTTTTTTAGTTACTTTATATAAGCCCTTAATCTTTATTTCTCATTTCATTGATTAAGCGAGGTTCAAAATATACTTATGGTCTAATTGAATTTCGTGAAACTATGCACGCATAATTATTCGATAATATGAATGAAAATTTTAGAGAACCACTTTAAATTATATTCATTACATCAACTATCGTTAAACAAAAGATTGAATTAAGTTTATTTGACTAAAATAAAAATTAACTTGAAAAATTTCACTTGCTTTATTTCAATCAATCAAAATCAATCATTATAATAATCGCATAATCAATAATTCTTTGAAATATTATTCACTCTATTATTGATCTTAGTTTTTTTTCAATAATGGTTAAACATGCTCCCAAGACGCATCTTAAGTTTATTAAAGTGAATAATGAATTTTTATTTGAAATAAGATTAATAATTCATCATTTCACCAAAAGATAAGAATGATGGTCTAGGTTTATAAATTTAATGCTTTTTACATAATATTGTTAAATGAAGCTAATTCGAATCTATAGGACTTTTTAATAAAGAATAGGATCTTATACAAGAAGAAACTAAATTATTTCAGTTTTTAAAATTTTATATATCGAGATTGTAGCGATCTTTTAAAGTCTTACTTATTAATAAAAGTTAAAGAATTTCGAATTGATTAAAGAAAGATTCAAAAGTCTTTATGGTTAGATAAATGCAATGAGCGAAAACTTATTAGATATATATCACTTTTGTAAATACTTTAAGTATTTGAAGAATTATCTGATATAACTTTATCTTCTTAACCCTTTAACCCTGTAAAAATGACATCAAATCCATCCTTCTCCAAAAGCAAGCCATTCCTAGACTCATCAACATCTCTACAACGTGACAATCCATCAATATGGTCCTTTCCAAAAGCCGAGCGATTCCGTAAAATTCCATCAAATTCAGTGCCTCTACTCGAACTACCTTCAACAATCTCAACACGTTTCACGACTCTAGGAAAAGGCAGCCGTTCAAATCCAAGTCAAAACGCGAATCCAGGTCCAGACCTTTACAACCTTCCAAGCCAATTCGACCCACTTTCAAGAAAAGCAGGAATTTTTTTTGGGTCTGAGCCTCGTCGAAAAATTCGAAAGCCAGAAATAAGACCAGGGCCAGCGACTTATGAAATAAACAGAAGTTTGATTAGAAGTAACAAAGGAGTTAAACTTAAGTCAAGGCATTCTTCACTTAATTCAACTCTTGATAACCCTGGACCTAATGCTTATCAGGTTTCGGAAAAAAGTGTGAAAAAAAACAGGTTTAGTGGAATTAGTCTTGGAAGAGGGAAAAGATATGAATTTTATCATAAACGTAAATTTTATGCAGATAATGTCGATGTTCCGGGACCTGGAAGTTATAATTTAGCCTCGAAGTTTGATTGCTTTTCTACACCGGTTTTAAGGAATAAACTTTGTTTGAGTCAGGTTCATAAACTTTCAGATTTTGAGATGTTTTAGATAGATGAGAGATAATTTTTTAGGGTAGAGTATTTATCGAGTTTATATAAAGTGAACGTGGGATTATTAATATTGATTAAAAGGATTTAAAGTTGTAATAATTTTAATTTAAACTATAAGATAATCAATAATTCATTAAATATCTTTATTTGATAAATTAACTTAATTTCTTCTTATTAATAACTTTTAAACATTTAATTAGTGCTTCCACTAATACTATTTAAAAATTTCAAATATATTTCTTTAGTTTTTCTCAAATTCTTAAAAATTTCAAAAATTATATTCATTCAGTGTTTTCCTCCAAATCTCTTACACTTACTAAATTCTCCTAACATCTTAAATATCAATCAATTATTTTCTCTTAATCACCATGATTTGAACAGATAAATGGCTAATACCTTTAAATCAATCTATTAATAATGGTAGACCAAGTTATTTATGAATTTCCAAATCAAAACTCATTAACCAAGCCTTCCAATCATCCTCCAGAAGAAAAACTTCCAGTTTCAACACTCTATTTCATAGAAGACCAAGATTCAATCTTAGACTATCTTCCTTCTCTATTCAACGAAAGCACAACCCTGAACCTTTACATAGAAAACCAAGAATCATTATCAATCTTCCCATCATCTCCCTTTCAAGGACTCAGAGGTACTTTATCTTCAATATCAACAGTCTGTTCCACAACAAACGGAACCAATCATGAGGCAAGTCCAGAACAAACAAGTCAATTTGATTCTTTTCTAAAATGACTGAAACTAAATAACCATTTCCTTCAAATAATCCTCATCCTCTTCAAAGACCCAACATAATCCAAATTCAGCCATTTATAAACTTAAGCATCCACAATCCCATATTAAATCCAGATCAAACTCAAAATATTCCAATCCAATAATTCAATGTCAAGCGCTTTTAACCACCTCTCATCTCATCACTCGCAGCATCGAACAATCTCTCCTCGAGAGTTCTCCAAGTCCTTCGACACCTCGATGTTCGAGTACCCAATCGACTTGAATTATCCGAAGTCTCTTGAAAAATCACCAAGTCCTGAAGTGGTTCCTCCGACTCACCTACTTCCAAGTTTCTTATCAAAGCCTGAAAAGCCTTCAATTTTTCCATCAGTCAGTTTAAAGCTGGGCAGTAAAGAAAGCTTAAGTAAAGTCGAAGGTAAACAAGTCTCAGAGATGAGTCGATCTTTACTGACAAGTACTTCGAGGCCACGTCATTATCAGACGAATAGTTTTGATAGTAGTGATCATTATTCAAGTACAAGTTTTTCTATTAAATCGAGTACTGAAGACTCGAGTCGAGAAGAAAATGATAAAAGAAGGAAACCGAAAAAAAGACCTTTAGATGAAAGTGAGAAAAATTTTTATGTTATTCGACTTGAAATGATTCAGGGTGGTAAAGACTTGAGGACTACTGTGATGATCAAGAATATTCCTAATAAGTACACACAGAGGATCTTGCTTGGTGAAATTGATAAGAGGTTTGCGGGAACTTATGATTTTTTGTACTTGCCGATTGATTTTAGGGTAAGGTTTAAGTAGAATCGGTGCAATGTTGGATATGCTTTTATCAATTTTGTCAGTCCTTTGGTTATTGTTAGTTTTTTCCAAGAGTTTAATGGTAAACGATGGCAAAAGTTCAATTCGGAGAAAGTTTGTCAACTGGCTTATGCTAGGATTCAAGGGTTGAATGAGCTGGTTAGTCATTTCCAGAACTCATCAGTGATAAACCAGGAAGACAATAAAATAAAACCAGTTATCTTATTCAAACATTAAGATATAAATGGCTTTACGACTAGTGAAAACCTTCAGAAAGTCCATCCCATCCCTTCCAATCCGAGGTCGTCCAGCAGCAAGTGAAGAAATAGTAGACGCTCCAAAAGACTACTACATAGTAAAAGACTACAAGAGGAACCCATTCTACATGTCAATAATGATGGCAACACGTCCAGGGTACAAGCAAGACTACGACCCTTTCAAGAAATGGTCAGAAAGAAGAGAAGTAAACTGGGAGCCAAGATACAAGCATCAACAAATCGACATGTCCCTCGGTTGGTTTCAAATCTTCTTCTTCACCTTCATCGTCGTGGAATTCTTCTTCTGTTTCCACTTCGAATCAAAGATCAACAGGCACAACGAAGACCCGTTGAACTACAACTTATCAAGACCTCATGAATATTAGACTTATAGGATAGTTCTAATCACTCTTAATAAACCATGGCCAAATGCGCCTATTGTCACAAAAAAGCCGACTGGTGCTGCAATTGTCAAGAAGGTCAACTTCTTTGCAGGTTTCATACGAAAATGCATCAATCTCCTCAGTGTCGACTGTCGAAACCACAAGTCACTCGATTTTGCAAAGTGACTCAAAGTGTGGTTCAGATTATACTGAGAAAGCAACTTAATGAAGTCAATCAATGTATCAAGGAAGTCACGGATAATACGAACAGATTATTACAGAATATTAAAGAGAAAAGTGAAAAGTTGTTGGAAAGTCTTCTTTTGATGAAGGGAAAACTTGATGAAAAGATGAGGAAAGTCACTGAGTTTTGTATTTCTCTTGAAGAGGTTCAGAAGTTACTTTGTGAAGTTTTTATTAGGTGTGATAATTATGGAACTGAAGAATTGAAAGTTGTTGATCGATACTTTGGACAACAGTTTTTTAAGGAAGAACCGAAAATGTGCTTGACTATTGCTCATATTGAACAGGCTAAGAATTTTTTGAAAAATAACTATCGGCTGTTTGTTGAAGGGCATTTTGACTGTGTTGCTGGGACTTTGGTTTCTAGTGATAATAAACTGGTTGTGTCTGCTGGGGATGAAACTATTAGGATTTGGGACCTGGAAAAAATGACTCAAGAAGGAATGATTCAATGTCAAGAATCTTCAATCCTCTCAATAACCCTAACACGAAACCTTAAGTACATCATCGGTGGAGGCAGTGATTCAGTAGTTTACGTCTGGGACTTCAATGATCGTAAAGCAAAATGCGAACTTCGAGGTCACAGCAAGTCAGTCCTTTGTCTGGCAGTCGGCAAGTCAAACGAAATCGTGGTTTCTGGAGGAGGTGACGGAAAAGTCAAAGTTTGGAACTTCGTGCAAAAGTTTCTCATGGCGAACTTTGATGCACACTCTAATAGGGTCAAATCTCTTATTTTCACTAAAGACTCAAAATTTATAGTTTCTGGAGGTTGGGATGAAAATGTGAAAATTTGGAAGTTTAAAAAAAAGTCGCTTTTTATGAGTATTAACTTCAGGCCGGATTATGTTAATTCGGTTTGTCTTACTGAGAACTCCTTGCTTGTTGCAGGACATGGAAACAAAATTTCACTTTATAACTTAAACTTTAAAAAATTTGAAAAGACCATCAAGGCTCATGAATATCGTGTCAATTCTTTGTTTTTAGCAAAGACTGGAAAATATTTAGCATCCGCTGGACAAGATAAGATTTTAAAGCTCTGGTTTATGAATGAACTCACTTTATTTAAACAGTTTGATTTGAAAATTGATATAACTTCAATCTGCTTTTCAATTGATGGCTCCGCGATTATTGTTGGATGTGAGGATAAAACTTTAAAGCGAGTGACAATATCAAAAGAAGAAGTCTCAGACTTCCAAAGCCACACCGAAAGTGTAACCTGCATAAAAGGTACTCCAGAAAACCAATTCATAATAACAGGAGGAAACGACAACGACATCCGAATCTGGAGTTTAAAAGATCGAGTATCAATAGCAGTTCTTCACGGCCACTCCGACTGGGTGACTTCATTATTCGTGATCCCCAACAACAAATACCTGATAAGCGGCGGAAGTGACAAAATAGTGAGAATCTGGAACCTAAAGTCCTACAAATGTGAATACGAGCTAAAAGGCAGTAAATTCGAAATAACAAGTATCACTTACTCCCCGTTAACCAACTTACTAGTCACAGGCACCGAAGCACTGGCTTTGGTCTGGAGGATAAAAGACGAAAAGTTGTCAAGCTTCGGGTTTAGTAGTTAATAGTCATTATTCTATCTATACTGTCTTACTTATCGTGATCAGCCTGATGATCCCGTCAGCGCAGCCTAAAGCGGCCTGCCCCCCTTGATGAGAAAAGTCAACAGAAAACACAGGTCCAGGTAAATCCATCAACGCTCCAAAAGGTTTATTATAGTTCATCGTATCAAACCATCTCGCTTCATTACTTTTATTCCCCCCAGCCATGATCATCTCTCCATCATCATGTTTACTAAACTGCGCAGCATAGACATGGCAAGGTTCAGCCGATCTTTTAATCCCAACACCTCCATCCCATTCAAAAGTCACAATAGGTTCCGCATTTCTAATATCAAATATCTGTATCTGGTCCTTATCCCTCCAAGACCCTGCTAAAATATTATTGTTCTTAATATCCAAAGAATCTCCACAAACATGAGGTCCGAAAATAGCAGCAACTGAAGAACCTTCTCTTCGATCCCAGATTTGAATAGTATTGTCCCAGCCTCCACTTATCAAAATGTTAGGGTCGTGAGGGTTGTACTTGACTGAAAAAATTCTGTTGCTGTGACCTTGAGAACCTGCACCTCCTGGTTGAAATTCGCAGACTATTTGTTTGGTGGTCTCGTCGTACATTCGCACGATTAGGTCTCTTCCTGCAGTGGCGAAGGTCAGGCCGTCTGGAGAGAAATCAGCGCAGTAAAGCTGGTTTTGAGCTGAGAATAACTTGTGTAGACTTTTGCCTGAAGTCGTGTGCCAGTGCTGGATTGAACCGTCTGCATGCACGGATATTAGAACGTTTTTTGTACGGGCAGATGTCCCGGTCGGACGCCAACGGATGCAGGTGCTTGGACGCTTTTGCTCTTCTTCTGATGTGTCGGAACGACGCTGGTTTAGAACGTAGACTAACTTGTTGTTGATTGCGTTGAAAATTTTTATTGAACCGTCTTCGCATCCTACTGCTAGGTACTTGTCTTGAGGATCGAATCGAACTGACTGAACTGCACTTCTCCCATCCCCAATAGAGACCTTTGAAAACAACTTGCGATTCACATTGTTCGGTTGTAAAAGATTAGACCCGTCGCTTTTTTCCATTTATTATTTCAGACTAGATATGAAAGCTTTGCCCGGATAGAAGCTGCAATGAAATCATTCAATTCTTCCTCATATTGAAGTACTGAGGCCGAGGTAATATCAGAATCTTTCAACTTTTGAATATTTTGATATAAAATCTTTTCCATCTTCTGCAATTGTGAAATCGAAGAATGTCCTGAATCTCTCTCGAATTGCGAAACACTTGACAATGAAGGAATTGAAAAAGAAGAAGGACTTGCGGAGTCTCTTTCTTTCCGCTTTGATGCAAGATAGTCAAACACTGCGACTGGCTTTTTTATGTCTGGCGTTTTTGAGGACTTTGGATGAGGAGTTAAATGAAGTGCCTTAGTAGGACTTGATGATAATGGCAATTGATCTGGACTTTTTGATATGGAGACTTGGAAACTTCGGCTTTGAAGAGGATTTTCAGTTTTAGAGACTTTTGATGGCTTTAAAGGGGATTTTGAAGGTTCTTTTAAGGGCGAGTCTGAAGGCTTTGAATGGGATGATGGGTCTTTTAGTTCTACCCGTGGAGCGAAGATGTCTCTGACGACTTCTGAGTATCGCTTCATTTTTTCTTTCATGCTTTTCTTGTGCTTTTTGAAGTTTTCTGTCTCGAATTCTAACTCGCGTTTTGCCCTGTTGATGATATTTACTCGTTCAGTGGATTTTTCTTCGAGTTTCTTTATCCTCTTTTTTTCAGCATCTAAAGCAAGTTCCTTATACTTCTTCATATGTTCAAGCCAGTCCTGCCTCGAAAGTGGCTGATACAAATTCCTTTTTTTCGCAAGTTCATCTTTTCTCCTCTGCAGTTCAGGTACTTCGAAATTAGCCTTAAAAAACTCTTCCATTTCAACATACTTCGGTTTTCCCTTCACTGTAGATTCCTCTAAAACCGCTTTTTTTTTAATCAACTCTTCCTGCCTAGCCTTTCCTTTCAAAGCAAGTTCCTGAAGCATTTTCTTTTTTTTTTCATGATTCTGCTGCAACTCATCAAGTTTCTTAACTTTTTCTTCAACATCTTCTCGAAGTGCCTTGATTTGCACTTCATCTTCATCAAGTCTTAAAATTTCTTTTCGCAGTTTTTTTTCAATTTTGTGTCTTTTGAGGGTTTCATTGAAATCTTTCGTGTCTGGCGCTGGAGGAAGTTTGATTTTCATTTTTTCTCTTTTGAGAGATTGGACCAGGTTTTCGATAAGCGTGAGATGCTTTAGGATGGTTCTATGGATGTTTTTCGTGGATGATTTATTGACAGGAAAAGATTTTTTTACTTTTTGCAAGGAATTATCAGTGATTTTAAGAATTTTCTACTTTAAAATTACCTGTTTGACCTCTGGGTCGCCTTTAATTTTCTCGAGTTTAGCTTGCAAAAAAGCTTCCATTTTTAATGATATTGAGTAAATGAAAGACTTGGAAGTTATAACTGCTCAAAGGTAACTTTTAAATATTATTACGACTAACCAAATGTTTCTAGCAACTTGCAAGACTCGACGCTTTTAACACCTTCCAAACCTTCTTCAAAACTCGATAAAAAATCCATTTCCATCCAGTCATCGCTACTAATTTAGTGAGTTCTCTCGCTTTCCTGGCTCTAAACTTTAAAAGATATCCTTCCTTATCCCACCCAATTCTTCTACAAAATGATTCCTCACTACTAAAAGAGCTTTTGCTACTTCTAATAGATTCAGAATAATCTCTTCTTCTTTCAACATTTTTTTTTGTTTCTTCTTCATCATTTCTAGTTTTTTTTATAGAGATCCCAGAAGGTCTCCAAGGCGGTTTTTCATTATTTTTCGATTTTTTCTCTTTTTTCGATTTGGGCTTGCATTTGAACTCGCGGTACCAAAGGAGGTACTTTTGGAAATCAGTTAGTTCAGATGAATTGTTTCTTTGATGTGAAAGGTTTCCACCGACTGGAAAGCTGAGAGTTGAACATTTGATTTGTGAGTCTTCTTCTTTGGCATTGAAGATTTTGATAGGACTTAACATGTCGATTTCATGTTCTATTGAGTTATCCAGGTAGTTTTTATGGAGAATCTCGTGAATAGCTTCTTTTTTCCCTCGAAGTTCCATTGAAATAAAAGCTGATTGCAAAGCGAGTAGAACTGGAGAAATTAGTCTTGGAACAAGGGATGTTAAAGTCAAATACATCTGCCCGTTTAGAACATTTGTCAGTTTTGATATGAAAAAAAGACTTTTTATAAGATGGAAACTTTGACGTAATTGAGAAGTCTTCCAGCAGTGAACTCGAAAAGCCAGGGTGTTAACTGAAGTGTCTTTGTGAAGCTGGTAGACACTTTTATTCATCTCGACTAACCAGCTGTAGGACTTGATTGAACTAAAAGTCGTGTAAAGACTGCCGTAGACCTTTTTTTTCAAGCTGTTTACCAAAGCTGAACATGACCTCTGGTCTTGAAAATCTCTTTTCACCTGGAAAAAACCTTGTCCGAAAGCGAGTTTCACCCGCGGCGAGAGGACTTTTTTTAACTTCCATAAACGAAGGTCCACTTTTAACACCCTGAAAAAAAGGTTTTCTTTTTTCATGGTTTTTGCTTCTAAAGTCGCTAACACCCTGGCTAACACCTGATTTTTTTTTTCAGTCAAAAGTGCCTCAAGTCCATGATAAAGTAACACCCTGGTCATTATATCTTCCAACATTAAAACTCCACTTTTCATGCATTTTTCACGGAAAATCATTAATTCCACATTAATTTTCAACTTTTCTAAAGCTTTAGCTGTGAGTTGATGTTTGAATTTCAGGTAATTTTTATAAAACATTCCGAAAATTCCTCGGTTTTTAAAGGTCGCTTTGGACTTTTGCTGATAAGCAAAAACTTTCAACTCTGAGAAGAACTTTTTGAAGATGAAGTTGATGGAATAAACGATTTTTTCACAGCGAGGCAAGTCATTATTTTTCTGAGGTTTGAATACAGGAGAGTTTTCTAAACTACTTCTCATAAAATCAAGAGTTCCACTGATTCTCACAGATTCTCTTACCTTAGAAATAAGTTTCTTTCCAAATTCAGTTCTTTTATAAGGCAAAATCCTTTCTGCCTTTTCTAAAATCGGTTTTGGTTTATCACTTAAAGCAAAACAAATCTGATCACCATTCCCAATAACCTGAAACTTTCCATTTTTCTGATAAGAAAATCCAGTAAAAGCATAAAGATTGCAATCTTTCTCATCTCTATCACAGTCCAAAGCCCATTCAATAATCCTTCCATCTTCACAACTTGCAATAATTTTCATATCAACTGCTTTAACACTTTCAATTTTCGAGCTACTTTGCATAGGAAGTTTGACGATTTCAAGACATCCATCAAATACAAAAGCTTCTTGAGAGTCATTAACAAAAGTGACGAATTTATACCCAGCTGATGAAGAAGTGACACACATTTTCTCGATATTTGGAGGGGCAAAGACTCCAACAGGTCCAGGTCGATGAGGAGCGCTGTGAGTGTATCCAAGACTGCCAATGATGTAAAGGTACCCGCCGGTAGTAGTGATTAGTGAATAGTTCTCTCCGCATTCAAAACGTTGAATTGTGAACAAATCAAAAGACTGTCGCGTAGGTGTCGCTGTTGATACCCCTGGGCATCGTCCCCAAAGGTAAAAAGTGCTGCTTAGGGATAAGGCTCCTGCGTGGGTACTGCCTAGAGATATTTGCTCAATGTTTCGCAACTCGGATATCAGGAAAGGAGTTTTTGACTCGTCGTTTGAATGGCCAAGAACTCCTGATTTTAACTTGTCTACTCCTAGAGAAAAAACTTGACCTTCTGATGATAGCAGAAGGGAAGTAAGGCTGTTGCTTGATATGCATGTGATTCGGATTTTTAAAGGTAACTGGATTGGAGAGGCCTCTGGGGATTGAGGAATTTTGAATATTGAACCGGATTTGCTCAGACCGAGCCAGGTGTTGTTTAAGGCCTGGATTGACTCGATTTCGTTCGTGTTCGGGGTTTGGTAGATAAAGGAGTTGAGACTTTTGAATACGAGGATGTATTCTGTCATTGTTTATTAAGTATTATTTCAGGTTTGGTGATTTGTTAGGGTTCAGGGTGTTAGGGTGTTAATATTAAGAAATTAAACCTTTTCTCTTCATCTCAGCAATTCTATTCATATCATTTAACACATCACTAACACATCTATCAAGTAGCTCTGGAGCTCTTTTACAAGATTCAACCTGTTGAGGAGTCCTGATTTTAACATCAAGACATCGATGAACAATAACAAAGAAAGATTTGCAATGTTTTTGTGCCTGAAACTTAAAACTTTCTTCATCCCATTTGACATTGACAGTATCAGGATGAATTGGAAGTATACGAGACATGGTTTTTTCGTAGTCTAAATTCATTATAATACTATCTACTCCCCTTCAATTATTGAGTTGTGTTCTTCATTGCCCAACAATGGGTGGGTCTCTTTTATTATCTTGTTGAACTCGCGCTTCGCTATTATTGTCAGGTATGTCGCTGCGATAATACCCAGAACTGCTCCGATTGAAAGAATTATTATCAATTGAGTCTTGTTTGATGATTCTTGTTTCACTGCTTCTTGTAAGGAACCCACTGAGACTGCAACATAAACGTAAAGAGCTTGCTTTGGAATTAGTCCGATACTTGCGAAGAGGTAGTCTTGAAGTTTTACACTACTCGCACCTAGCGCGTAGTTTAGAAGACTGAAAGGAAATATCGGGGCTAGGCGGAAAAGAAGGACTAGCTTAAAACCATTACTCTCTAATGCTTTAAGAATTGCTCGGGTTTTATACCAATTGGGCTTCACAGCCGATAAAATCGTTTCTTTTAGTAAGTATCGCGAAAATAAAAAGGCTAAGGTTGACCCACTTGCTGCACAAAAATATACAAGGAACAGAGCGATGAAGTATCCTAAAGCTCCACCCAACAAGTTATAACATTGAAGACCCAACACAAATATAAACAAAGTAGTAGGTATCATAACCGTGATTCCTACAATAAAACAAATCATGATAAGCATAATACCAACAACCGGTCTTTCCTCAACCCAGAGTGTGAATTGATTAAGAAGTTCCACAATATCATCAAACATAACAAAGAAGGTGATGATCATAGCGATCTAAATTAATGTTACATGTGCAAGAATAATGATAACAGCGACAGCTACCTTGATATTCCTGCTAGTCCTGTTCGGTCCTTCCATTCAGTTAATAATATCTATTCACTCAATTTATAAGAAACCTGCAAGACAGTTATAAAAATGGACATCGAAGCCATCATCACCTGGATTCTTTCTCATCCTAGTAACTATCCTGGTCTTCATCTTACACCACAGCCTAGAACTAGTCAATCTAATAAGCCACTTGAACCCAACTCACAGCTTCAGATTGTTTGGAAAGCGACTATTGAGTATATTAATGAAAACTTACTTATGGGAAGAGGGGTCAATGTCCCTGGGTTTGGAGCTTTTACATTTGATATTGAAACTGACCAGCCAAGAATAGGAAACATAAACCCAATCCAAGGTGAAATCCACGACCAAAGACTGGAACGAAAGCATCTCCACAAGAACCGTCCAGTATTCATTCCAGACTCAGGTCTAGAGTACCTTCTCCAAAGATACCACCGCAAAGACCAAGTAAACAAGCCATCCAGTCAAAGATCAGTCTACCAAAAAGGTTTCCAAATGATTTTCTGCAATCCAGTCCCAATCGCCCAAGCTTGTTCTTTAGACAAAAACGTGATCCGCGACTCTCACAAAGCCCTCTTCTCAGCAATAAAAGACTTAACAAAACTAGGCAGAACAATGCATATTCAGTTCAACTTCGCAGTGATCGTCATAAGCAACATGAGCCTCACCGCTCAATTCAACAAGAACTTTCATGTCACTGTTAATGATAAAGGCTACGAAGCCAAAATGCGCAAGTCAGACGATCCTTGCACTAAGTTCTGGACAACCACTAATCAAGACAAGTGGCGAGGTTCAGCACTTTCTAAACTTTACCAAGAACCTGATTCACGAAATGTTAGCCAGATGAATGAAAAGACTCTGGCTTTGAAGATTTTAAGTCTTGACCTTGCCAGCACATTCAAGCAAAATTAATAGTTTTAGATTTTTTTTTATAGAATTTCAGGATTTTTAAGATTTTTTAAGATTTTTGAGGATTTTTAAGATTTTTGAGGATTTTTAAGATTTTTGAGGATTTTTAAGATTTTTGAGGATTTTGCAAGGTTTAAGTTTTTTTCAATTTTTTGGAATTTAGTGATTTTTAGAGTGGTGCTTATAAATGGAAGAAATAACCCCGGACTATGTGACAAGGCTCAGTGAAGCTACAGATAGATTTTTATGTCCTTTATCTGCCAACGTCTATGGCATTGAGTTCGTTTATTTTAAAGTCAGGGACTTGGAAAGTGGCACTGTTTTGTTTGAAGTTGTGAATGATGAAGACGAAGCTCCTGCGGAGCTTGTTGAAGATGACTCTTTAAGGACTATCAAGTATCATTTGGGACCTGACTTCTTGAATCTCACTGCTCTAGGGTCTACCATTGGCTTTAAAGTTGGAGGAAAGGAAGTCAGAAACTTTAGGATGATTGAAAGACATTATTTCAGAAATACTTTACTTAAAAGTTTCGACTTTAACCTTGAGTTCTGCATTCCTGGAACACGGAATACTTGGGAAGTGATTTATGAAATACCAAGTCTGCCTGAAAGCTTGAAAAATGAGATGATCAACGCGCCTTGGGAAACGAAATCTGATAGCTTTTATTTCGTAGAGAATAAAATTATTATGCACAATAAGGCCGAATACAACTACTCACCGTTAAGCTAAGTAGAAGTTAGGTTTATTTGGGTTGAAGGTCTTGGGGTTGGAGTGAGGATGGACTGAAGATTGACGTGGGATTTGAATTGGATTGATGAGGATTTTATTATGATTGAAATATTTTTTCAAACTGTCTCAAATCTCATCTAATTAAAATCTTCTAATAATTACTAAGATCTTTCATCACCAGTACCAAATAACAATAAAGATTACTAAACATCACCAAATTATCCCTACTTCAATCACCGAAATCCAAACCTTTAAAAAACAACACAAAACAATCAACCATTCCCTAAACCTCTAAAAAATCCAAAAAATTTCAATAAATCCTAAAAAAAAATCCAAAACCCATTCAACCAAAAATCGAAATCTCCCAAACCAAAAAATTTCCAAAAAAAATTCCCTAAAATTCCCTCATCATGAAAAAAATTCCCAAATTCTCCATAATAAACCCAGAGAATTAATAATGGACCAAGACATCCTTTTCCGAGTTATAATTGTCGGCGATACAGGTGTAGGAAAATCTTGCATTCTTCTCAGATTCAGCGAAGGCACATTCAACGAGCAACACAACGTGACAATTGGTGTAGAATTCGGAAGCAAGAACATTGAAATTGGCACCACAAGTGTAAAACTACAAATTTGGGACACTGCTGGTCAAGAGAGCTTTCGAAGCATCACGAGAAGCTTTTATAGAAGGGCTGATGGAGTTTTGCTTGTTTATGATGCCACTGCTCGCCATACTTTTGAGAATTGTAAGTTTTGGCTTGATGAGATCAGGCAAAATGCTGCTTCGGATGTTGTTATTTATTTGGTGGGCAATCAGATTGACCTTATTAACTCTGGAGGAGATAATCGAGAGGTATCGATTGAAGAAGCTGCGGAGTTTAGCAAGAGTAATAATTTGGCTGGGTTTAAGGAAACTTCGGCGAGGCATGGCACTGGGGTCCACGAATCCTTCACAGAATTTTGCAGTATTCTCTTCGGCAGGTGGAAAGAGCATAAAGACGTGCAAGTAATCGAAAGACCTAAAATCGACTTAAGACCGGAGCCGAAGCCCAAGAAAAAGCGGAGATGTTAGCTAGACTCTTAATTCTTCGGATAACTAAACCTTCACCAACAAGTCTAAAATTTTTCATTAAGATTTTCTTACTTTGAATTCTTTTCATAAACTTAAATGGATGAGTTTAATGTCGAAGTCAGCAGCTTAAAGCACAATTTTTGGCAAATCCTTAACTTGTCAAAACAACTTCTCGCTAGAAATGAAGTCCTTAAAGCCAAGTTGAAAGAACAGGAAAAATGCTTTGAATGGAAACTAACTGAAATGCAAAAAAGCATTGATGACTTGAAAAGAAAGAATAACTTGCTACAGAAACGATTGGCAAATGATGAAGATGGGGTCAGTGTTGTCAGCAAGGACTATGAAGATGTGGTTAAAGGGTCTTTGTCGCAGGTAAGTCCCCGGGAATCGTATGATGCTTATAAGAATAGTGAACAGAATACTAAGGGCAGGGAAAACCGCTCGAATGAAGTTGATGAAGAGGAACAGGATGAAGAGGAGGATGAGGAGAATAGTCAAGAATCTGATAAAAATTCAGTTAATTCTGTATAGGCAGATTATAATTTAGATCAACAGGTTTATTTATGGTGGTTGAAGTGAGTTACATTTTGAAATGTTTGGATTGCTTTAATCATTAGATTAAAATTTGTCTATTCAACAACCAAAAAACTTTACTTAGGTTACTTAATTTTCTGAAATCCTTCAATTGTATTTTTTTACAAGGATCTTATTCTCTAATAACCATAAAATCCTGAGATTCTTTCCAATATAATTTTAATCTTTATACAGAGATTAGTTCTTGAGTACAATCGACAAGTTTATATGATTATTAAATTATCATTATTCATCGAAGAAGCGCAAATTGATACAACTACAATATATTAAATAATTAAGTATTAAAATATTTTTACCACAAAAGCTGGTTTTCGTTATATACTTCGTACTTTTTCTTCCAAATGAATCCATTTTCATCATGAACAGAAATTGAATATTTCGTTTTATATTTCCCAGTTTCATAATCAAATATTTTTGAGGTTGAATTGGTAGATACATCCTTCACGTTCGATTCGATAACTAGATCTCGATGTGTTTTTATGCAACTCCCCATTTATATATTTATCTACGTAGTTCATTTTTAACAAAATAATTTATTTGAGTCTGATATGTATAAATATTATCATTATATGTAATCATATGATAAAAACAATTGTTATTTACAGGTTTATGCAATTTTTCTTGAAAGTAAAAAATTGAAATCCATTTCTGATTTTTTGTTTCTAGACGTTTCAAAATTGATAAAGTTTGATACTATTTTTTATTATTAAATCACTGAACGATTAAATCCTTAACTATCTTTCAAGTTTTACTAACCTCTATAAAACTCCAATAAATCAGTCCTCTATTCCAATTTTAATCCATTTCTAAACCCTAAAATCCTCACTAACACTAAACTAACTCCCAACATCCTAAATACTCCAAATCATAAATAATCCCCTTTTCACATCCAAACATTAAATCTCTTTTTCCTATTATCAATTCAATCCTTATAACCTTCACATAAACCATCCAAAAAATCCTAATCCCAAAACCACTTCAACTCCAAAAAACATCTCAAATCACAAAAATTCCAAAATTTTAAAACATTCTTCAATCCAAACAAATCTTTCCATTCATCTAAAACTCATAAATCTTCAATCATCATCTAAAAACAAGATGTCCCAAAGAACAGTTAACAACCCAAGAGCCCGATCCTCATCCCGCAAGCCTCAAAGGGCAGTTTCAGCAGCAGACTCTCCGAAATACAGTTCAATCTCTCGAAGCCGAGTTCCAGTCTCTGTAAAAATCGAAGAACGACTGATGAATCAACAAATTACTTATAAAAGACGACTGGAGCATTTGAAAAAAACTTATGAAGAGGAAGAGTTGAAAGAAGTCCAAAGTAAACCGAAGATCTCGAGTAAGTCGCGAAGTCTTGCTCAGAAAGCTGAACAAAGAATGTTGGAACAGTACCACTACCTGAAAAATCCGGTTATAGAACCAGAGAGGCCAGTTCAGGTCCAGCCTGAGTACACAGCTAGAAGTGCCTCAGCTTCGAAACCGGCTAAGGTCTTGAACCAGAACTTGAATCAAAGTCATCTTTTTGCAGTTCCTGCTGAAAAGACCGAAAAAGTAAGAACCAAAAGTCTTCTAAACCTTTCAGTTCTAGAACGAAACCAGACCTGGCTGGAAGAAAAAGAAACAAAAATCGGTTTAAAACGAAAAGAAATCGAAGAAAAAGACCTAGCCGAATGCACATTTTCCCCAAAGACACAAAACAAGATAAGACACTCACGAAGCATGCGCGAAAATGGCAACACAAGTTACATCTCATCTCCAGGCACAGTAGACATAAGCGAGTTAAACGAAATCTACTCAAGAGGCAGACCTCATCATTTCGGGTACCGTCCAATCGCGCCTTATCAAGTGAAAGTCGCATTTAAATGTGGAATCGATTTGAATAGTTTTCTAAGAAGAGCTAAATAATGTGTTTTTAGAATTTTTAATTTAAAACTAACTGTCGTGGATTTGTTTAAAAGCTCGGAAAAGATGAACTTCGAATAATTTTGTGTCGTTTTCGATGTCTGTTCCGTTTACGTAGATTTTAGGATTTTTTAGATTTTTTGATAGGGTTGAATGTTTTTTTCGTGATTTTTCACCTTTTAGAACTTGGCAAGCGTTATAAATTTCCCAGTCACTGTAGGCGATGGTTTCTTTCCGATGAAACTTGGAAGTGGATTTTGTTGATTTTAATAAGGGCCTGATTGATGACGGGGACGTATTGGTTGACTTTGGACAGAACATTGATGAGGCTGATGCTGTCAGAAGTTTGGATCTTGGAATTGGGGTGAATGGCTTTAGTGAATAGTCAGTGTTTAGGTGAAGACGGGGTCTTGAGTGGGTTTTTTCCATATTTTGCACTTTAATGGAATTTTAGAGGATTTTAAATGGAATTGTTTAAAGGTTGTTGAATTAGGATTAAATTGATTTTTTATTATTTTGGAATTTTTAGTTTTTTTATGGATTGATTTTATTTTGATTGGATTTTTAGAGGTTGAATTTTTAATTATTTTATTGATGGAATGATTGAGTTTCCTGTTTTTTCGTAATTGAAATATTTGGTGTTATTCAATTTTTTGAATATTTTAACTTTGAGGCTGTTTGGATTTATTTATGGTATTTAGGGTTTGCACAGGGAGTGTTTGAGAATTTTTAATTGATTAATTATGTGAAAGTTTAATAATTAATGAGACTATTAGATAAGTTTGCCTTGGGAGTGTTTGAGAATTTTTAATTGATTAATTATGTGAAAGTTTAATAATTAATGAGACTATTAAATTTTAGTTTGCTTAGAACTTTTTTAGAAAAAGCACTTCCTTTGTATATAATTCCTCGTTTTTCAATCCTTGAACTTGAAGACCTACAAGAATTTTCTTTCACAAAACCAGTTAATGACTTATTTTTACTAAAAACCAAGGGTTTTGAAAGGATCGATTTAACTTTAATAAAAGACTCAGGCTGCATAGGTCTGAATAATTGAACAGGATTGGGATATATTCTTGAATGTTCATTAGTTATTTTTTGCCTAATAGAGACTTTTAAAACAGGCATTTCATCCACAGTCTCTTCGGACTGGCATCCCTGATTGACAAATGATTTGTTCACATTTTCATTTCTCTTCAAATCTCTGAGCAGAGAGTTTCTTCTATTATATCCTCTCGGCTTTACAGAAATATTCATTAATAATAAACATTTGAAAATCCCTAACTCAAATCTTCTTACTTTTTTTCTTTACCTCCTCTACAAGTGCGTTTTGTAGATCAGACAATTCATTTTCATTGATTTTTACGATTTCTTCAACCAGGCTCCTCTCAGCATCATTCAAATCACACCTAAGAAGACAAAACAACACCTCAGTCCTAAAGTCTTTAAACCTATCCTCAAGATTTTTTTCTTTCAAAACTTCTCTAATAATAAACAAAGCACAAAACCTCGAATCTAATTCCTCGACTGCCTTAACCAAAGCCATCAACTGTACAAAACAAGCACTAGTTCTAATAATGGAAGAAAAAACCTCAAAAGCCTTTTTCCCCGTAAAACATCTGCAAAGAGTTCTAGTGACTTGTTCAGTCCAGATGACAAAGGGAAGCTGAACGATGCGTGACAAGAACAAAAAGACAGAAAGTTTATAATTTTCCTAAATAAATTCAACTTTTTCAGAGTTTTCGCAGGTTTGACAGATCATTTCAACAAGTTCATTGATTTCAGTATTGTCAAAGAAAGTAAGACTGAGTAGGTTTTACTTGTTTGAAATTACTTCGAGGACTAGAGATATAAATCGCTTTTTAGACATGTACTTGTAGCGCCATTCGAGAAGGATTTCTAATAACTTGGGGCTTATCTTGGTGGAAGAGACTAAGGATTGGAAGATCTGAAGTAAGATTTACGTTTGCTTTCTCGGAAAAGGGAACTTTTTCACTTAGTAATACTTGGAAGTGACGTTTTTCTACGGATTTCATGCTTTGACGAGGGGGCTTCTGGCTTCCTACTAATATGTTTTCTAGTGCGATCACTCGGGCTAAGCTGCTTTCGATAGAAGAAAATGAAGGAACTTCGCTACTGCTACGACATGCTGGTGTTTGAGATCCTTTTATTTCAGTATCTTTCTTTTTACGAAAGATAAACATTAATTATAAAGTCAGATTTACACCTTAACACCCAAATTAACACCCTACTTAACGCCCTAATGAAAAATCATAAAGTCAGAGTTAACACCCTACTTAACACTCTAATAAAAGTTCGAAAGCCAGATTAACACCCTAATGAAAAATCATAAAGTCAGATTTATACTTTAACACCCTAGTAACACCCTAGTTAACACCCTAGTTAACACCCTAATGAAAAATCATAAAGTCAGAGTTAACACCCTACTTAAAAGTTCATAGTTAACACCCTAACACCCTGAATATTTTCAAATCAAAAAATCTCTCAATCACTAAATTCACTAACCTAAAAATTCGCCTTATTCCTTCACCTATATTCAAAAATCCAAACAATAAAGATGAACTTTCACAAAATTCTAGTAATCGGCGATGTAGCCGTGGGAAAAACCTCTCTAGTAAACCGAGTAGTCTACAACTCCTTCAGCGAAAAGTACAAAGCGACAATCGGTTGCGAGTTCGGCATAAAAATCATGAAAATAGACGGAGAAGAAGTAAGAATTCAGCTTTGGGACCTTGCAGGTCAAGACCGTCTCGGAGGAATTTCACGTTTGTACTGCCGAGACGCTCACGGGGCTTTAGTCGTGACAGACATAACAAGAGAAGACACTCTAGAAAAGGCGATTGGCTGGAAAAGTATCGTCGATGAACAAACAGCAAGCAACACAGGAGAACCTATTCCAATGATTTTATGTGTCAATAAATACGACCTCGCAGATAGTTCTGTTCAGATCAATGAAGAGAAACTTGAACAGTTCGCTAAGGAAAAGAATTTTCATTCAGCTTTTTTCACTAGTGCTAAAACTGGAATGAATTCGGAAATCGCTGTGGAAACACTTGTTAGACAGGTCTTGAAGAAAATTGCACCGAATACGAAAACGCTTGAAGAAAACTTGGCTAGTGGAGCCAGTAAGATAATTCAGGCAAAGCATGTTAAGAAAAAGAGTTGTTGTTAGTGTTATATGAGTTTTGGATAGGTTTTGTTAGATTTGGTCAGATGAGTGAATTTTTTGTTGTTGGTTATTGTTTTAAGTATATAATTATGTTGGAATTATGCATAAAAATTGAATATATTATTTGGCTTGATATCTTTATTGATCATTTCTTTGTTGTACTATGAAATTATCATATTATCATATTTTATTTTGTTAAAATTAGTTATAAACTATTTAAATTAATACAGGTATATTTAGGCTGGTCCAAAATCTAAAAGAATCCTTTTTCAAGATAAAGGTGCATGGATTACAAAGAGATCCATTATTACAGACCGAAAATAGTGAAGATTCTACTGATTTAAGTATTTATCATAAGATAAGTAAAATTGTGTATATTCACCTAAATAATCTATGGTGTATTGTGGTGTGTTAGGTCATGATGAAGGTTTGGTCATTTCAAGTATCGAAAATACCAAGTTATTTCTGGAGTATTGAGTCTAGTCAATAAAAAAAAAATAAAAATGGTATTTTTTTTTCTTTGTATGAGTTGACTTCAACGACAAAATTTTTTTAAAAGCGTAATTTAATGATTACTTAAACCTCTTTATGAAATTAATAAATTTATGAATTGGGGCTGCTCTAGATATTAATATTCAACTTTATTCAATCATTCAATATATTAACGAAGAATCCCATCAATTAATATATAAAGTGAAATAATTGATTTTTGTTCTATTAGCATATATACAACTTTATAATATCCCAAGTTTTCAATAAAACATCGCAATCTCAATACTTAAAGGTTTTTATACAAATATTTTTTTCAAAATCAATTTTGATGATTACACAAATCAGAGGCTGAATGAATTTGGATATTTTAATTGAGTTTAAATAATATACTATTTTTTATCTTAGAAAGATTATATGACTCGATTTAGGATATAATTTATGCTTAGTAATCAAGATATTAATAATCTAATATAATTTCAATACATTTCAAGATTAAAATAAAAAAAATGTAAGAATCATATACAATAGCTAAAATAAGTGCATAAAATAAGTATATATATTATTCTAGCCATGCTTTAAGTTTTATCATAAAAAGAATCTTAAAAAAAATATAGACATATTGGATTTTATTTAAATTGTAATAAATGAGACGATTTGATAATAAAAAACTTTGGCAGCAAGGTCAAGAAAAAATAAATAGCAATAAAGAAAAATTATATAGACTAAATGAAGAACAAAGTAAAGAAAAAATATATTTAGGAAACCAAATAGAAAAAGAAGAAGAATTCCAAGAATATATTCATTATAAAGAAAAAAACCAACTGAACCAACAAGGCTATTATAAAGATGTTTCTTGCGAAAAGCAAAACCCTCAAGTTCCTTATCTATCGGGAGTAGCGGACTCTCTGAATTTAAAAAAAAGTTCGCAAACGAGCTCTAAAATTAAATCAGATAATTTAAAAGATCAAAAAGTGGAGCTATTGCCATTATCACTTGGCTCAATCATACCGATTAGATCAAATCAATTAAGTTCTAACCCAATTCAAAACCAAATTGATGTTAAACCTAAAAACCTGAGTGAATCAAATACTGATCAAACATTATTAAATACAATTAATCTAGCTGATTTCAAAGAAAAATATCATAAAATTTTGTTTTGTGCTAAACACTCATCATACTATAATATAATTTTCTATTATAGACAAGTAATCGAGTTTTGGGCTCAAGATGTTTTCGAGTTCACAGATTACCTTTAACTATATTATTTGATGTTTATCACGAATCAGCTATGGAAGAATGTAAAATCGATGATTATTTTATTTATGCTATAAATCATAAAATCGTTGAAAGAGAATCAAAATATTCAATAGATGCAATTTATTTTCATGAATACTATAATCAATATGAAAGGGTTTTTCTACAAAAGTTTATATATCGAGAAAGGAAAGAGCATCGAAAAATTAACCAAGATAATGAAATCAGTTTTATTTTTGACATAAATTTTGATAATATACACTTAAACCATACAATACTTCCAAATAATCTTACTTCATTCATTTGCTTCTCAAAATATCTTTTGAAAATCGATAGAATTGATAAAATGAATTATTTATTAAATAGCTTCAAGAAAATATATATACCACCAAATGATATATATAGCCAATATGAAGAAAAAAATAAAATATTTAATCTAATCAAATTTCTTTACGCTGATGAATTTTCGATGACAAATCATATTACTCAAATACTCGATTTACTATCATTCATATCAAATAAAAAGGCTGAGATATCACATATAGAGATTATTATTATCTTATTAAAGATAATAGATAAAAATTTGCAAGATATTAAGATTGATAAATCAAATTCTGACATTATTTTAAATCTTATGCTAAATGAAATTGATCAATCAGATACTGAATATTGGTTCAGCATTCTAACTCATATTGATAACAGAGATGACATAATTTTTCCTTTAATAAAATTAATGAATAAAGAAAAACCTTTAATAGGATTGATTAATAAAGAAAAATCTTCAAGTCTCTATAAAAAATTTAAAATTCTATTTTTATTAAAGACAAGTAAACTTGATTTAAAACATGCAAATAAAATTTTATCATTAAATTTAGATTTGGAGGATAAACTTCAGATCCTAGAGCGTATCTTCGATGAAAATGAAAAAAAATTAAATAAAAATGAAGGTTATCCAGATAGAATACTAGGAATTTCCAATCCTCATGGAAAACTATTATCTGAAGAAAATATTGGATTAAAAAATACAATAGAAGGTTTCCAATCAATATGTAAAACCGAAGAAAATTTAGAAAATAAAGATTCCCAAATTGAAATAATTTCTCTATCAAAAAGTATCATTTCGAAAGCATTTACTTGTTATTATAGCCTTGATAAATTCTGTCATTATGTCAATAGTGTCTATAAACTTGAGAATAATATTTTTAAAAGTTTCATCTATCGAAAATACTTTAGAACACATTTTAAAGCTTTAGTAAACACAATTATGTATTTTCATGAATTAATTCAATTGGCAATTATTATTAACTTAAAGATCGATGAATTAATGAAGGATTATAATTTGGAGATAATTATAAATAAGCTAAAAGAGAGATTTGAGGAAAGAATTTTATATAAAATTCTGAAGATAAGTTCAGCTAAGATACTTGAGATTAAAAAACATGATTTCGAAAAAATCCAATTAAAATATCCTTTGGAAGCTTTAGAAATTTTTGAGGATGAGATTCAATCTATTGAAGAAATTTATTCAAAAGAAGAATTAATGATATGGGCTCTGCATCTTTACTTCAATAAAATAAAAAATATATCAATCAAAGAATTTTATAATAATTTGGATAATATAAAAACCGAAGGAATTTCAGAAAGATTTTGTATTATGTACTTTGAATACAAAATTAATATCAATCAAGGTTTTAAGGGATTAATTGAAATAAAAAATCTGATAAACACAGTAAAAGGGAGATATTCCAAAAGCTTAAAATTACTTTTTGAGCAATTTTCCCAAGGTTACAGCTCTGAGGATTATAGAAAATTTATACTCAAATCTCCAGATAAATCCTCAAAATGGTTTTTTATACTAGCAAACCATAAAATTTTATACAAAATAAATCAGGAACTCTTGACAGCTATTCATCAAACAATAATAAAAATTTACCATGATATTCAAAATCAAACTCTTTCTGTAGAAGAAGCTACTTCTATTATTCATCATGATGAAATTTCCAGAAAAGAGTTCATCAAATATTTAACTCTTGCATTATTGATAGATTTTAACAAGGTATTAGAAGACTATAGAGATAAGGAAAAATATAAAGAAGAAATTGAACAACATATATATGCTCTTACTGTTAAATTTGAAGCCATTGAATATGAAAAACATCAACTAAACTCCTTTTTCTGTAATATTTTAGAAAAATACTGCGAAAACTATGATTCTGAAAATAAACAACTTTGGGAAAAATATAAAAATGAATATTCAAGCGGAATATTAAAATTCATGACTCCTGGTGAAAAAATCAGTAATCTTAAAGAAATTGCCCTCCAAGTTATCCAAGTGAGATCCTCAAAAGTCTTCATGAAATGTTTTTTTAAGCCAAAGTTGATTAAAAAAACATATCCACTCGAAGACCTAACATCAATTCTTAAAACCTCCTATGACGAAATGAAAGTCTATTTATCCTCAACCTTTTCAAACCTTAACAAAACACGAGTTGTCGAACTAAGGCCAATCCTTTCGTCAATAGCCCACGCAGAAACAGAGATAACCCACATGAAGAAATTCATTAACATCACTCAAGAACATCAAACATTATTCATCGAGCTTCAAAAATTTCTGGGAATAGAGTCAAGCATGGGAAAATTCTGCGAATGTGTAAAACTGCAATGCGATTATTTCGAATTTTCCGAAGCGGTCAAAGATGCAGTTCCCAAAAGTATAGAATTCATTGAAAAATGCATTAACCAGATCGATTCAATCACTTGCGAAGACTACTTAGAAATCACTAAAAGGACTTATCTATTACTAGTCAAAGATCTAGACGATGAAAAGATCTTTAATTTCATTAAAATCACTGAAGCCTTCGCTGACTCTTATGAATACCGGGAATTTTGCCTCAAAATCACTGGCGAAGAACTTGAAAACCTGAAAGAATCAGTAATTGACTTCGAAGATGTCCTGGTAATGACTAAAGACATTATTGACTTCCAAATGATTGTGGGTTTCGTTCAAAAAGTAAACAAAAAAAGAAACTTTAATGCGCTTCTAAAAGTTTATGAAGACTACCTCGACCATAAAGACCAGAACTTCTCCCAAAAAGTTGAAATTTCTGTGAAAAAATTTCAGTTAAAAGAACTTCAACTGCCCTTGAAAGATCAGGCGAAAAGGCTTCAAATAATCCAAATTTACGAAAACTCACGAGTTAAGCTGATTCAAGAACATAACTCAGTCGAGTTCATCTTGGAATACGACATGGTGAGAAACAACACCATTGTTAATACCTTTCGTTACAACTCTGAAAGTCTAAGCGATTTAAAAGACCTAGCGGCCTTAATGGAGAACAATAATGAAAAGGTTGATGAAATGAAAATCATGATTCAGTTCATTGAGTTTGTTAATGTTTTGTTCAGTGTTTTGGATACAATCAATAAATTAAAGTCACTGGGATATCCCAATATCGTCATTCCTCAAAATTTTATAATTATAAGCGCTGGAAATTTTGAGGAACTGTTGAGGATTTTAGATGAATTCAGTGGATATTTGGATAATTGGGAAAAAAGCATCAACTCTGCTTATGAGAGTTCATATTTACTTACTAATTGTCATGGAAATCAGTTTTGGCTACTTGAAAATTACTTTAGAGGAGAACCTTGTGATCAGTCAAAGGCGCTGACTTTGTTGAAATTCTTGCAGAAAGAAGAAAGAGATCCCTGCTATTATTTTAATCCGAGCTGGTCAGTTGAGGAAAGACTAAAAGGCTTAGGCACTTATTTAGAAAATCTTGCTAACTGCAGGTCTATATCGATACTCGATTCAAACCTCGAACGAAAATTTGGAGGATTTATAACCCATGAGAATGGCATGGTGCTTTTCGTGAAGTACTCCAACCTTTTAAAAGGAATTCTTTCAATATTTCTGCTTTCAGGGAACAAGTTTCCATCATCAAGGCAAATTCTTTATTGTTCGAAAAACACCACATCAGTTGAGGTGAGAAGTTTTGTTTACAGATGCTTCCAAGATACGAGAAAGCGGCTTTACATTCTTGTGAATAACGAAAACTTAAGTCCTGAGATTCAAACTGTCTTTTGTTACTATTTCCAGAAACTCATCGACGATGATTTCAATAAAAGTGCATGTTTTGGACTGTTGTCATTAGAGGACAAAAGCGTCATATATAATTTCTTCAAGTATCATAAATCTCTTAGATTCCAGCAGGTCAAGGATAGAGAGATGAGGATTATGGATGATCACTTGGTAAGAAAATTGATCAATAGTATTGACGATAAAACTACTGTCATCACTTCGGCTGAAGCTGGATTTGGAAAAACTTTCAGAGCTCATTCGCTGGCAAAACAAAGTTCCAAAGAAATAATCGACTACTCCATCTCAGGTGAAATCAATTTAAGTTCAATAGTAAAAGACCTACTCGAGATCAACCTAAAAGAAAACAAAATTTTGCTGCTAAACATTGGAGAAAACAACAACATTGGTTTAGTAAATGAGGTGATAATGAACCTCTCAATGTTCCGCACATTGAGCTCAGACACAGAAGTCTTCATTCTTCCGGACAACCTGACATTTTTTATCGAAGTGGCAAATACTTTCGATAACCTTCTGTATCAGTCCCTGGAATACTTGCATTACCTCCGCAACGAGCATATTTCCTCCTTCGACCTGGGCAATTTTCAGATACTTGAGATCGACTATAAAGAAATAAACCATGTTTGTAATTACCTGAAACTTTACAAAGAAGGGAATCTGGACCAAGAAGAAGTAAATTTTCACGAGCCTTCCTCGCAGATAATGCTAAATCAACAAGCAATCGTCTATCACCTCGAAAGCATAATCAAAGAAACAGGGAAAAAAATTAATAACTTCATACTTCTCAAGATTTTCATTCGAATCCTCAGTAAACTTCTCATCGGCTTCGAGAACTCGCCCTTTAGTATTTTTATAATTCAAGAAATGAAGATGTTCTTCAGGGAAAACAACATCGAATTTGTCGCTTTCGAGTTCTCGAAAGTAAGGTCTACTATTTTTAAAGCCCTTTTTGAAACCACTAACGAATTTACCAATGTTTCAGCTCAGAATGTTAAAAGTGAACAGCAAGATGCTTCTTGTGCCAAGATAACTGGAAACAAGCAAATTCATGAATTGAACTTTAAGATGAAATCGAACTTTTCTAATCATTTTTTACTTCTTTTCACTGAGGATGGAGGAATTTCTTTTTACTATCGAGACCTGAATAAAGTGCCTAATGAGATCAAAAGGCTCATTTTTAGTCAGATAAACTTCAAGGAAGATGGAATTCGACTTGAGGGTTTTATAAAAAGTGAAAATTATCAGATTGAAGACTTTCAAACATTAACTCATGAGTCGTTTGTTCAAAAGCTCAATGGTTTTCGAAAATTTGTGGATATCCAATCAGGAAATATAAAGAAAGAAGACCAATCTAAAGAAGAGAAGACCAAAGAAGATAAAGCCAAGAGAGAAGGAAAAAATGAAGAAAAAACTGCGCCTCCGGCGCAGTTGGATGAGGAAGAAGAGAAGGTCGAAAAGAAGGAGAAAAGAAAATGGTCGAATTACTCAAATTACATGATTATAGCAGATAACTACCTGAAAATGTGCTCTATTTACATCAGGGCACAATTCTTGATCCCAATTATAATCATAGGAGAGACTGGAGTTGGAAAGACTTCATTGTTAAGGTTCTTTGTTAATGAAATCTTAAAAGAAATTATTGACATTTTCTATGTTCATGCAGGACTGAGCAAGGCTCAGCTGATTCAACATATTCTACAAATCAATGAAAAAGCTCAGAGCTCTGCAAAACATGTCTGGATTTTACTTGACGAGTTTAACACCAATGAAAATGTTGGAGTTCTTTGTGAAATTATGATAAATCGTGTTGTGAATCGCATCAAACTCAGTGATAAACTAATTTTTGTGGCTGCTTGCAACCAATATAGGCTTCGCTCGTTTAAGATCAAGTTTGATAATAATGTTGGGATTAAGAAAAAACAGAAAAATTTCAGTGAAACTCATGTGGTTTATCCTCTGCCAGACCGCATCATTCAACACACATGGGAATTCGGATCACTCTCTTTAGAAGATATGAAAAAGTACATAATAAGCATGCTAGGAAGAGACTTGCTTTACTACAAAGAAAAATTTTGTGAACTTATAATGCTCGCGCACGAGACAGTAGCCCAAAGCGAAGACATGAGCAGTGTGAGCCTGCGAGATGTGACTCGTTTCATTCGGCTATTCAAGTGGTTTTTGCTCTCAAAACTAACACGCGAATCACTGGACAAAGGAGTCGAATACGAAGTGCCAACAGACTCAAACGAAGTAATTCCTCGTTCCAAGTCACTAGAACTCGAATGCTCAGTATTGGCCTACTGCCACTGCTACTACCTTCGAATCAATTCTGACATTGATAGAAGAAAATTCCTTGTAAGCGTTCAGTCCAGAAGCAAAATCTTGAAAGAAAATCAAATCCTTGAAATCCTTGACAGAGAACAAATGGACTACTTGAATAGAATGAAACTCACAAAAGAAGTCGCTAAGAATAAAGCACTTAAAGAAAATGTCTTCGCCATTATTCCTTGCATACTTGAAAGAATCCCGGTTTTCATTTGTGGAAAAACTGGGTGTTCAAAGTCTTTATCAATTTCTCTCGTTTTTTCTAACTTGAAAGGACTAAAGTCTGAAGACCCATATTTTAAGACTCTCCCTGAATTAATTCAGGTCTATTATCAGGGATCTGAAATTTGCACTTCTGAAGAAATTCAGAAAATTTTTGATAAAGCTAAAAAGTTCTTGTTTAAGGAAAATACTACCTTGCTGCCTGTTATTATTTTTGATGAAATCGGAATTGCGGAAATTTCTGAAAATAATCCTTTGAAGGTTTTGCATAGTTTATTGGAACTGGAAAATAATGATGTAGGGTTTGTTGCTATTTCCAATTGGAGACTTGATGCTTCCAAAATGAACAGATTTTTATACATCTCCCGATCAGAACCCAGCATAGAAGAACTGATTCTGACAGGGAGCAATATCTTCGAGTCAATAGGTATCTCACACAAAGAAAACAAAGAACTAATCAATTCCCTTGCAATGAGCTACCAGGACTTAAAAGACTATCTAATCAGGCTAAAGTCACCCGGGCCCACTTTTCTAGACAAAGAAACCGAGTTGAGCATCTACAACAAAGACGTATACGGTTTACGTGATTATTACTTCCTGCTTAAAAATATCTGCTTCAAAATGCGAGATAAAAAAGTGACCCAAAAAGAAGATATTTTCATTATAGCGAAAAGATCAATCGAAAGAAACTTCGGAGGGTGGATTGATGCTTCTTCTTACATGCTTGAAAGATTCGCTGAACTCTATGAAATGACAAGTTACTTCAGACCTGAAGATGTCACTCCTGCTAACTCTTTAATCTCTGAAAGCTTCAAAGATAATAATTCAAGGTATCTGATGATTGTTGGGGATAGTGAAGTTACTACTTTTTTACTTGATAGGCAGATTAAACAAGAAATGAAAAATCATAAACTTATTGTTGGAAGTCTTTTGAAAGATGATATGAGTAGAGATTATGCTTTTAAAAAATTGAGTCTTCTTGTCCGTGATATGGAAGCTGGAAATGCTATTACTTTGTGTAACCTTGATAGGATTTATAGCTCGCTTTATGACTTGTTTGATCAGAACTTGTCGGGAACTAGTAGGAAGTATTGTAGAGTCGCTCTTGGAGCTTTTTTTAATTCAAGATGCTACTTGCATCCTAATTTCAGAGTAGTTATTTTCATGGACAATGACCAAGAAAAAATCTCGAAACTCGACCCTCCATTCCTAAACAGATTCGAAAAGCACTACTTAACAATCGACGAGTTCCTAACAACAAAACAAAAAAAATCCTCTCAATCAATCCAAGACTGGGTCTTCAGCATAATCGGTGGAAACCCATTAAAAAACCCAAAAAAAGACAACTTCATCAATTTTTTCCCCTGTTTTTCAGAACAAGCAGTAAAACTTCTACTCCTTCACATTACAGAGACAACTAAAGCCGAAATCAAAGTCGAAGACGAAGAATTCCAAAAAGAAGTCGAAAGACGTTGCAAGTCCCAATTGATAAAAATTGCTTCAGTCGAAATAAAAATCATTGCCAGTAACTCAGACCTTGAAAAAGCCGAAAAAGATTTCATTAATTCTGAATGGAATCGATTTCACAAGAAGCAATTTCATGAAATTATCTTTAAACTACTTGAAAATAAGCAAAACTTTAAAAGGTTGATGATTGTGACTTACCAAAACGAACCTTTAACGCGAATCTTTGGGGATAATCATGATGACATGGTCATGCAGTACAAACTTATCAGTTTTAAAGCTGAAAAAGACCTGGATAAATCAATTATTGACTTTTTAAAGTCAGGAAGTCATAAAGTCTTGATATTCAACCTCGAGTACAGTCTTGAGTTCGAACATTTACTTTACCTGAAGGAAAAAATTGATAATTATGAGTGTGACATGGAAAAAATCTCTGGAAAACACTTTGTCATCATTATTTCTATTCCAAGAAATGATATCTTGCCTAGACCAATTCCCATTTTTTTTAATTGGAAACAAATGATGATCGATATGCTTGCTCCCAGGGTTTCGACTGAGACTTTACTGGAAATTAATGATAATTTGTTGAGGATGTCTACGAAAGAACTGATTATCAAAACAAAAATCTTTAGTTTAGCAGAAAATATAGTTGAAATGACTGAAAACGCGCTTAATAAGCTCAATCCGAAGATGGATAATAAAGAATATTTGAAGTATAAGTACCAGATTAAAAGTCACATTAAGAATGAAGCAAAGTTAATTGAATTGTTTGAAAAAACTATTAGTGAATACCTGAAAAACCTTGAAGAAAGCAGCTTTAAAGACTGGAAAGTTCAGATTTTCTCTAAAAGTGTCTCTGATCAGTCTAAACATACAAAAAATGCCATCATGCGATGTGTGAGAGAGGAGATTGAATTTTTTTATTTTCAAATCGTACACTTTTTAGAAAAAAACCAGACTTTTATTAGTTATTTTACTGAATTACCTAAAGAAGAGAGTGGTCTTTTGAAAGAAATCTGGACAACAAACTTTGAAAATCATGAAGTGGTAAACAGCCAAGTAAAACTTCAAAATTTCGACTTATCAATCGAAGTAGAAAAGCTCGACTTTCCCCTTCTATTCCCATTCATAAAGTTCGAATTTGACGAAATCACTAAAATTTTCACAAAAACAAACGAAGACGATTTGAACTGGGGATTTAAATTAAAGTTATTTTCAGACCTATTCGAGAAAGAAAGCATAATAAAAGATTCAATAGACGAGGTGAATAAACATCTCAAACTTCAAGAAATTTACTTAATGGACCTCATCCGTCTTCTCCTCAATTCTCAGAATCAAAAAACAGATCTTGACCTTTTAGTCTTCAGTCTTTTAAAGCTCACCTTCGAACATGACCATCAAATCCAGGTGAAAGTCTTTAAAACACTTCAAAACTTCTCAAAAGTCCTGTTTTTAATCCAAGCCTTTCAAGTTGTTTCCACTTTTAACAACCTCAACAGCGACTCTCTCTTTAAAGTCTTCGAAAACTTTCTTAAAAAACAAGAAGAAAACAATGAAAAAAGACAAAAAATCGAAAATAAACGAAAAGAAAAAGAAGAAAAAGAAGAAAGTGAAGAAAGTGAATTTGAAGACAGTGAAGAATTCGAAGGTCTTGAACAATTCGATGAAATCAACCAAAAAGCAATGAAACAATTTTTATCATCTTTGAAAGCATTAGGCGACGACATGATTTTAAATTTTTTAGAATCCGAGACATATGTCGAGCCTGCTGAACTTCTTTCAGCGAGTTGCAGTCTTTTGACAATTATTTCATCTTTAAAACTTTCAAGCATCTCTTTTTCCCATTCAGATTCTTTAGAGTTTTTCCAAAGATTTTTAGAATTTTCAGTATCTGCAGGACTTTCATCGTCGACTGTCGCTCTGATCAAATCTCTTCTGTTTAAAGAACAGACTATTGACCTGGCAGGAGCCAAGGACATGGTTTTAGGTTTTGTTGATGAGCAGATCGCTTTGAAAGGAGAGAAAATTTCGTTTTTGAGCTTCAAGTTTTTTTATTTGATGTCACTTTCTCTTGACCAAATCGAGACTTATGAGATGATTATTCAGTTAATTGATGAAACTGGACTTTGGAAGGTCTCAAGTGAGTTTCTTTCACTTGTTCTTAGTGATATCAAATTTGATGAGTTTTCTAAAAGTTTTGACTTTAAAATAGTGAATCGGGAAATGGAAGAACTTTTTGTGTTGCAAGATGTGCAGGAAGTTGAGGTTATAAATCGGGTACTAGAAAAGACTGGGATTCAGAGCAGGTTTGGAATTTTGTTAAATGATTTGATGGAGAGGACTATTATTAATCAGACACTTGATGAGAACTTTAATGATGCGTTTGCGTTTCATTCACTTAAATCTGCTACTGAACGGTTTTGGAAGTTAAGTCAGGCGAATGAGAACAGTCTCCTCCAATTAATCTGTATATCCATAATAAAGCGAAGTCTAAAAATCTACTCAAACAACATAGCAGTCCAAAATTCCGACGCAGACCTGAAAGACAACTTCGACGAATTTTTGATGAGTGAAAAGCCTCTGACAGGAACCCTTCAACTATTCAGCTTAAAGCAGATCTGCTCGAACCTTGAGATGGTCTACAAAGACGTAAATCAATATCTCGGCGCTTACGACCTTCGCTGGGTGGAGTTTTTCGACACAATCGACGAGATTCGTTTAAGTCACATGGTTGTCTGTCACAATCAACTCGAAGCTTATTCCAACATCGTGCAAGTGATTCGATTATGTCTGTCATCAGGTAACTCTTTAAAAGCACTAAACAATTATTTATCAAATTTTGAATTCATCATGCCCATCGGTACAGCCTTTATTAATGAAGTTTATCCTCAGTTTTACTTTGGAAATACTGATATTCCTGAAACTTGCTTGGAATGGGTCAAAGGGCAGAAGGCAAGTATTAGAAAAGTTTTTGGAGATGATATGTTTTTATTGCTTTCTAATATTTGTACTAATTTTCATGCCAAGTCTTGCTTTAGACTTAAGAATATGGCGGAATTTCAAGAGGGAGAGGAGAAGGAGTGTGAAAATAAAACTTTGCATTTGTCGGTTGCTGTTGTTTATCAGTTTTTAGTTTGCTTGGCTTCCTCGAAAAATAATGAGTCTATTGGAAGATTGTTTTTTGGAAAGGATGGAAAGGTCCTGCCCAATCTCGACAAAATCTTCAACTCAAAATTCATCCCAGGTGAGCTGTTTTCCTCAAAAGCTCAAGACCTAAAAGAAACTCTTGAAAACTTTTCCCTAATCGAAAAATATGGTTTTCAGCAATGTTCCGAGACATGTTCCCACATATTCTGCAAAAAAGAGTTCGGAATAGTAGCCGACAAGCACGGAGGACGTTTAATTTGTCCAAAATGCAGTCAAGAGTACTTAGACAATGCAAAAGACATCGACGGTCCAACTGCGAAGTCTCTTCTAGTCCAAAACCTAGATCACCTTCTTGAAGCAAGTCACAAAGGCCTTCAACTATTCCACCTTCCCGATCGAAAAACATTAAAAATCCAGTCATTTCTAGACCCAGTTTCTTTCAACCTTCTAAACTTTTCATTAAAATCAACTCTTCTCGTTCTCATGGAAATCGGGTCTTATGAGTCAGTCAGTTCAAAAGCATATCTTTTTAAATTCGACCCTTCATTTAAAGAAGAAGAAGCTGAAAACATCCTCAATAATCAACTCAATTCGTTTTTATTTGACTTCTGTAAAAAATCTTTAAATCAACTGAAAGAAGAAGTTGAAAAAATCGGTTGTCAAGAGTCTTTAAGATGGTTTTACTTTGTATTGTCACAAATTGGAAATTTTACATTTTCTGGTTTGAATACAGCGAAAGATAGAGAAAACTTCGAGAAAAATATTGAAAAAAATCTTGTTCGGCCTGCTTTGAAAGACCCGGCGAAGGTCATTTTGAGTTATCAGAACTCTTTTGAAGTGGAAACAAAGGAAAAGTTCGTGACTGAGACCTTGAAAGACGACAGGGCTTATCCTTTTGTTAGTCTATTCAGAAGGGTTTCAAGGATTACTATAGACAACATCATCGGCATGTTTAACAATCAGATCTCTGAAGATGAGAAAGACTCGAAGTACTTCTTGGTAAAAGTTTACTTTGAAAACAGTGAAAAAGTGAAAATCCTTCAAAACCTTTACCCAGTGATCAGATTTTCTAATACTTTAATTCAAAAGTACAATCATAAAATCTCCAGGGACCAGGGCAAACGAATGACTATCAAAGAGGCCTTGGAAACTGATGAAGAAAGAAGTCAACTTGAAGATTTCAAGTCCGCCTGGGAAAAAATCCCTGAAAATTTCTTTATTTACAAAAATAAACCTACTGGTAAGCAAGTCTTCACTGATGACTCTTCTCTAGCCTCGTTTTTAATCGATAATAAAGAAGACCGAGCAGGAGGACAGCAAATCGCGGCAGTGATAATAAACTTGTCAAGTCTTCAAAACTCTTTTCTTCAGATGATGCTGGAAAAAACTTCGTTGAAGACTGACATGAAGCGACTTCCACCACATTCAGTGATGAAGGAAAATATTTTAGGAAATTCTTATATTGAAGAAAATGATTTAGCACCTTATTCGATTTGCAACCCGGAATACGGAAAAGGGACAAACTTGTTGTTTGACTTTGAAAATCTGCAAATTAACCTTTTAAATGAACTGCATAAGAAAAGGTTTATTAACACTGACAAGTTAAACGGTATTCAATATCAATTCGAGATCTTTACAAGTTTCGACTCAGAAGCCAACCCGGTAGACTACATCAGAAAACACTTTAAACAGTCAGAACTTTCTCAAAAAGACGAAAACGACATAAAAAATTACCTAAACCAGTTAGAAACTGAGTCAAATCTAGCAGCTCATACTGTTATTAAAGAACTTTATGCAACTTCTGCATCGGTTTTACATGAACTGAAATTTTTATATGCGGAAAAAAGTGAAAATATTGAAAACTTTTGTAATCGACTTAAAGACTCTGGACATTCCATAAGTGAGAAGTTTTTACATGATTCAATCTACAAAAAATCACTGAGGTTCATCTTGTCCATTCACAGTCTCATCGAGCAGTTTTATTTCAAGTACTACTCCGAAAAGCTCCTCAAAGCAGAGTTCAAAGATATCAGTCAAGAAAAAGATATAAAAGATCTCATCAGTTACATGAAAAGAAATCAAAATACCTTTCCAGGAAGTGAAATTTTAAAGAGTGCTCTTTGTCGATTCATGATCAGATGTGGAGCTGGAGAACTTGACTATTCACTTTTACTTGTTAATTACTTGTTTAGGGATGACTTCTGGCCTGAAGGGAAAATTGAAAATCAAAAGAAAAATCTGAAAGAGATTTTGAAGGAAAGTGAAGAGGAGAATAAGGAAGGGGAGAAAAGTAAGAAGTTTCCTTTGAGAATTTCTAGCGCTTTTGAGTTTTTTAGTCAGTTGTCTGGAGAGGCTAGGGCGGGAAATAATGAAGCGGGTAGTGGAAGTCTTACTGTTGAAGTAAAGCCTGTGAGTGCTAGACCCAAAAGAATTTTACCGCCTAAGGGGCAGGGGTTGAAGACTGTTACGAATATGAAGAAGTAAGTTTTTAGATAAGAGATTTTATTATTTGGATTTTTAGATGGGTGAAGATTTTGATTAAGCTTTTTTGGGTTAGAAATTATTTCAAGTTTTATGTTTTTAGGAAATTTAGAATTTTTTATAGTTTGGAAAATTTTAGGATAAGAATAGATGTTGGATTATCATTAGCTGGGAAAATTAAGGTTATCTTCTTATTGGATCTTTAGAAAGATAATTATTTTATAAGGTTGATATTGAAAACAACTAATTTTTATCATTTTAGGAATCAAAGAAATCAATTAGAATTTTATTCATTTAGCTTGATAGTTAAGAAATAACTTCTTAAAGTAAATTAAATTTCTTATCTGAATATTTCAAGAAATCAACAAGCTCATTATTTTTGTATTTTAAGGAGGTTAATGATCTTAAGTTGAATATGTCGAAGGAGATTTTTAAGAATTTCTAATTCGACGAAATAAAATCAACAGTTTAAAATTAAATCTTTTTTTAAAATATTAATAGAGACTTGTGTATTAGTATCCTATAAATATAAATGAATCTGAAACTCAATAAGTGGTTTGAAAATTACTATGCTAAATCATTGGAACCAGTTGAATATTGATTAAGATTCATGATCATATTACTATAAAGTCCTTTTATTTCAATGAATACTCAGATATGAAAAAAAAATTACGACGAACCTGCTCAAATACCAATTAAACTGAGAAAGACTCGCTTAGAAAACCTCGGCTACCTTTGATATGCAAACCTGACCCAGGAGGATATTGAGATGCGATATCCGAACTGGACCATGTATTAGCATGAATTTCAGCAGTACTATCAATAGTTCTTTATTTGAAATATTCGCTGAAATCTTGAGTTGTGCTTTTAAGAGTGCAAGAAATTTAAGGTTATAACCAGGACCAAGATAGCGGAAAGTGAAATAATTTCTATTAATATGAGACTAGATTGATTAATCAAAAATCATGAACAGTAGGTATTGACACATTTCAAAAAAAATTTATTGAAAAAGTTATAAATTTTTGAAGGTTTACCAATAGTCCTCATTGTAAGTTCCTATTAATTGAATCCAAGCATTCACACCGATACTAATTTAAAGAATTTATATTCATCTCATTTGAAATTCCTGAAAAAGTTCCTTGAAAATAGGATTAACTCAATCCAAGACCTAAATATATAAAGAGATGTAAACTCTTAACCCAGGGCAAGTACAATTCGAATTGAGAAACAAATTATAAAGACAAGAAAAATAGTAATCTCTTTAACTAATGATTCAGTCTGGTATCGAACCTCATACCAGATACCTGAACAGGCCTGAGACCAGAGCTAAATCATCAATATAATCTGAATTGGAACTAAATAATGATTTTTCTATTTCTGAAGGGTAAATGCCTGTTATCATCAATGAAAAAAATTTGGAATCATAAAAAGATACGAATAGACTCATTTTTAAAATCCAAGTAAAAGATAAAGTTGAAGAGATAATTTAATAATTAACACTTCCTATTCTAACACTAAAATTAAAAATTATTTCTACACCACTCTCTCTTTTCCTTATATTCAAATTCACAATTTCTAACTATATATTCAATAAAAATATGTTGGCAGTGTATGCTATCAGTTTTGAAATCACAATATATGTTCTACTTATCTCGATTCTGAAATTTTTTTGTTCTTCAGGGTCTTTGAGAAACAGATCAAGCAGCATGATTCCTAAAGAATCTCCAAACATAACAACATTAAACTCAAACCAAAATATAATGCCATCCTACAAAAAGCGAAACCTAACAATAGAGATCCCAAACGAATCCTCTCATCCAGAAGAAAACTCAGACTTCCTTCAAAACTACTTCAAAGTAATCCCCAGTCAGTACCAATGTTTTCCAGTCCTTCTCTTCAGTGAGCCTCAAAGCGAGTTAAACAAGATTGAAAGACTAACGATTTGGTTTACAGTATTTTGTTTGGAAACCTTTGTAAACTCTTTGATTTTCATTGAAGAATCGATGCTTGTCAGTTCTTTAGTGGCTTGCTTGATGTGTTCCCCGGTTTCAGCTGTATTAACCCTTGTCTTCGGCCTGACTCTACCGAAAAGTCAGTCTTTTGAGATGAAACAGTTGATTCCTTTGTTTTTATGCGGATTTTTAATGACTACTTCAGCGGTTTTCGCGATGTTTATCGATGTTCATGGAGAGTTCAAGATTTTTTTTTTCAGTTGTTTGAGCTTGATTTTCATTGAGGTCTTCCTGATGGAACCTTTGAAAACTCTGGTCAAGGCTATTGGTCTGATGATTTTTAAAGATTTGGGACTTTTTCATAAGTTTTGTGATAAGATCTAAAAGTGCATTCAACTAAATATACTAATCAAAATTCAACAATTAGATTATTTATCAATAAAAACTTTTAAAAAAGTACTTTTTTGTACTAGGAGACCTCCAAACCGTTTGTTTTTTAACAGTTTTGTCATTATCATCAATACTCAGCGATTTCTTCGAGTAAAACTTTTTCTTAACCCCGGGGACTATTTTCCTTCTCAAAGGTGGAAAAGCGATAGTTTTTTTGCTGCTATTTCGAGTAGACCTAAGTCCAGGCAAGAACCTAAAAGTATTTTCAGCTTTTCCAAAATAAGCATGGTTCAAAGCCTGTTGCGCTGAAAACCTTTCATGTTCATTATATCTGAGTAACTTCGTGATAAGGTCTTTCGCTAAAGGCGACGCATGTGAAATCATTTTTTCAAATCCTGTTCCTTGTTTTGGAGGATAACTGATTTCCATGTGAGTGGCTTTTGACTGAAAGGCTTTTTGAATGGCTTCAGAAGGTGTTCCTAGGATGTTGTGGATTTTGTTGATTTGGTCTAGTTCGTTTTTCCCTGGGAATAAAGGGAAAAGTGCAAGAATTTCGAAAAAAACGCAACCAACACCCCAGAGGTCCATTTTGAAACTGTAGTAACCGTCTGTCATCAGACATTCGGGTGAACGGTACCATCTCGTTGAGATGTATTCAGTGTAGGGTTGCTTGGAATACATTCCTTTGCAGCTCCCGAAGTCTGCGATTTTCAAAGTTTCGTCACTGATCAGGATGTTTTCAGGCTTGATGTCTCGGTGGAAGATACCGTTTTTATGCATGTGGTCTAGACCAACCAATAACGCCCTGATATGCTCCTTGACTTCACTTTCAGGAGGAGGGACTCGTCTACCCCTAGTCCATTCATACAAGTTCTTATCCATAAGTTCAAAAACAAGTGCGAGCCGACCAGTGGGCTCGTCGCTAAATAACACCTACAACAGCACTTCAAGCAACTTAATAACTTGAGGATGAGGCGAAAGTCTTCTAAGCGCCTGAACTTCTCTTAAATTATTGACTTGTTCCAAAGACGTGAAAGTAGACTTCATACATTTAATCGCAACGAACTGTCCTGTGTTGATACTCTGCGCTTTTAAAACTTCACTGAAAGTTCCTTCGCCTTTTTTCGAGATAAGGTGATACTCTAGATAGGACTTACTGTGCATTGGATATAATGAAAATTACTGGAATTGGAATTGATTTGTGCAGAGTTGATAGGATTGGATTGATTAGACAGAAAAAATATTGGAATAGGTTCTTGAGAAGAGTTTTACATTTTGAGGAAAGGACTGAAGCCGTCAGTGATCAGTTTGTTGCTTCTAGATGGGCTGCTAAAGAAGCTCTTGTTAAGGCATCTGGGTTTAGGGATATTCGATTTGATTTGGTTCGAGTTGTTAAAGAAAATTCGGGAAGGCCTGGGTTTTGTTTTAGTGATTTGAGACTTCAGGGATTTGAGATATTTTTAAGTATTTCTCATGAGGATGGAATCGCTGCTGCTGTTGTTGTTGTTAGTGGAAAGGATTGAGAGGATCGGTGGAGAGGTTGAGTTGGGGAGGATTATTGATTTAAAATTTTAGGATAAACAATTAATAATGTTTCAAAGCCGAGTAGGTCTAACTCGAGAAGAAACAAATAAATCAATGAACCTTCTAAAGATCCTAGAGCGTCACAGTGATTCATACGAGTTTCGTCATCCAGTAGACTACATCGGTTTAGGTCTTCCAGACTACCCAGACATCATAAAAGTTCCGATGGACTTATCAACAGTAAAGAACTCATTAAAAAGTGGTGAATATCAATCAATGAGTGACTTTTTACTCGACATCCAATTGATATGGGACAACTGCAAGTTATACAACCCTGAAGAGTCAGTAATACCTTCATAGTTCATCTACCAACAAGCCGTTCGTCTACAAGAATCAGTCATTTCTTACTGTTTAACCAACTCAATTCCAATCCCCACCGGAAAGCGAAGACCGAAGGAGCCGTCAGTTTCTCTTCAAGAGAAAAAAGAAGCTTCTCTTCAGGTGAAGCAAGCAAGTCTTAACACCCTGGCCCATATCTGCACCTTGGTTGAAGCTGAATGTCCTGAAGCTTATTCGAATATTGATAAGAATCGAGTAGTGATTGACGTTGAAAAAATTAATTACTCGACTTTCGTCAAGGTTAAAGAGTAAGAGTTAAAAAGGATTCTTAATGAAGACACTGGGTGTTATTTGAAAGTTGAAGAACAATGATCGTAAGGATTTCGTTAATATTTGAATATAAATGGGATCTTGCACTAGTCATTCTATTATTGAAGTCAAAATGAGGTCTGTACTTGTACCTGTCAAGGTACCACTGTTGAAAGCTGTTGGATCTAGTAGTATTCATGTGAGGAGACGGAAGGATAAAAGGAAAAATTGCCAGAAAAGAGGAATTTTAAGTGAGAAAAACTGGTAAGGGATTTATTTAATAAAGAGGTTTAGTGGTTAAGCGTGGGTCGATGGATTCAATGGTTTTGAGATGTGAGGAATGATGAGAAAATGGATGGGGTTGAGACTTAAGGAATTTAGTTTAATCAGTATAGCTTGATTATTGATTAGATATTTTATCAGTTAATATCAAGTCAAAAACAGAGAAGACATTTTTTTAAAACTTCAGAATCCTTCCAATCCTAAACCAAATCCTTTCAATCACAAAACAAAAACCTTTCAATAACAAACCCATTTAAACTCATTAAAAATATACCCAAATAACCATTAAAAAAATTCGTCAATCGATGAATACTTCGACTTAGGCTGATTAGACAAAATCGAAATTCGACTTTCCCTAATAACCAAAGGACTTTTATTCTTCGGTAATTTTTTAACTTCTCCAGAAAAATCATGAACCCAGTTGATCTCAGTGTTTCTATTCCATGTGGTTCGAGTCGATTTCGAAGGGTTAAAATTTTCTTTTTCATCTGTTTGATTCCAGAAGTCAACCTTTTTGACCATTTTTTTGTTTTCAACTTTTCTCAAATCACAACAAAAGGGAGTCATTTCAGTTGACTTGTCAACACCTTTCGTCTTACAAAGAGTCATTTCGAATTGAAAGATGTTATTTTGAAGTTTTTTTATAGTTTCTTGAAGTTTTTCAACATTTTCTTCAGTTCTTCCGATGATCTCACTTGAATAGACAAGTTTTTTTAAACCTGAAATGCTGAGTTTTGGGTATTTTTTCAATGTTTTGATTGAAAGCTCTAGTAAAACATTTAATAAAGATTCGTGCTCGCTTCTGGGAAAAGAACTAAAAAAGTTTCGAATTTCTTCAGATGACTTGTTCAAATTAAATAACATCCGTTAAAGTTTAAATTATTAATGTTGAAGATCATTTCAAGAATTACGTCTTTAGGGAATTTGACTTTATTTTTAATGTACGAGCTGGAGTTATCGGGATTAATTTCGGAAGACCTGTTTTTGAAGAAGACTTTGTGTTTTCGAAAACTGATGGAAGAGGAGAATTACGCAATTGAGTTTTTGGAGTAAAAGGATGGATTATTGGCGTCTGAATGCATCTCTCATTATCCTGATTCGAAAAAGAACTACTAAAAGAATCCCTATTGATTATCATAGTTTTGTGACTAGGGACTCCAGGAAGTTCCATAGTGTTAATCTTAGGAGATAAATTAATATCTCTTTTGTCTTGAATAGTCAAATTCGGAATATACCTGATTTTAGTAAGACCAAGATTTTCTCCTGCTTCTTCTCTTTGAGTGTCTGCATGAATTTTCGTTTTCTTTTTAAAAATATTCACTAAGCAGCTGCAGCACTTTTTAGTTTGCCTTATTTCCATAAATAATAACTACATTAGAACATTATTAGTTTACAACATCTATTGAGTTATGTGTTTGTTAATAGTGGAATGGCCGAAACTATTACGTTCTGAAGGAACTTTGCTAACTTTTTTTGAGCAAGCTGAAGTTTTGTAGCAGCTGTGCTTTTTGTGTTTGCGTGATTTATCCTTGATGTAATTTAACAGCTCTTCATTGATTTGTGCAATTTCATTCACAAATTTTCCTGATTTCATTTGTTCCTCAACAACGAACTGTTTGTCTTTTTCCATATCTTCTACTTTCTTTTTATACCCAGCGACCTGTTTCTTCAAATTCTGGATTTCTATTAAAAATTCTGAGTTTACTTGCTTAAGTCTTTTATTTTCTTGAAGTAATTCCGAGTTTTCCAAGTGTTTCTGTTTACTCATTCCGATTTTTTCTACATTTTTCTGCTTCTCAGCAAGCAAATCATACATTTCTTTAACCTGGTTGTATCTTTCATGAAGATCTGAGTTAATCTGAGTCATTTCTTTTACTTTTTTTTTTAGGCCTTCATTTTTTTCTTTGATTTTTTTGAGTTTCGCTGCAGTTTCTATGCCAGTTTCTTTCGCTTTTAACTCTTCAACACTTTTCGTTAATGATTGTTTCTCTTTCAGAAGGTTTTCAATTGTGGAGTTTAAACCTCTGATGCAGTTAGCAACAGCAAATGAATTCTCTGAAGATCTGGGAAGCTGAGGATGACTTCTCGATTTAGTATAGGTCTCTTGTACAGTCTGGCCTGTTGACTGCTTCTCTGATTTATAGCTAGGATGATAATAAGACATCAGTTCTGTAATTATGGATGAATTAATTGGACTGCTTTACAAAATCCAAGATTTAAGGTAAATTCAGTTAGAATGATAATAAAACTCAATACATCAACTCAAAAATTTAAATATCAGAAAACATTTATTTAAAACATTTAAAAACCTCATATTTCACCTTCAAATGGCCTATTTTCTTCAACATGTGACTAGATAAAACTTTAGATTCCCTAAAATCCTTAAAACTCTTGAACTCTTTTTTCCCATCTAAAAGATTCACAGTCCTCAAGCCAATATTTTTATTTCTTTCAGTAGAACATTCCCCAGGCCATCTATTTTTTACCCAGATGTCGCTTTTCTCTTCTTTAGTCTTAACATGAAGATGTCTTCCTTGACAACTAAGTTGAATCTCTTGTTTTTTACACTTTTCACCATTATTTACATCAATTTTAAGTCTTTCCAAGAGATTCGACTTGAACCTTCCCGTCATTTGTGAATATTTTTTCTTTTCAAGGCTAAAAGTCATGATTTTCTGAATCCTCATCTTCTCAACATGAACATTTTTTATTTTCAGAGACTTTTCCGATAGTGCCGTTCTTTTTGTACTACGAGAATGAGACTTAAAGCGAGGACTTGGACAGATTGAATCAGAATCGAGATTAGCTTGAACCGAGACTTCTTTTCTTTCCATTCTTATCTCCAAACTATTATTAATTAGTAGAACTGTCAAGTTCATTCAAAATCTCAGACTTTTTGCTCTTTTTAAAGAACTTTTTTATTTTGTTTCTCACGTCTTGTGTCACTCCGTAAACTAATGCGTTCAGCATTCCATTAATGGAAAGACCGGCACCTGCTATTGCTGCAAACTGCCAAGGTGGCTGAGTCCAGATTGCAAAGATTCTGATCAGCATACAAGGGATCTGGCAGATGAATAGTACAAAAGGGTAAAGTCGCATTTTTAGGATTATTTTTCTTTTCAGATCATCTTGAAATGTTGACAGTCCAGAATTCACAAAAAAGTGCCTCTTAATGATGAAATAAAGATAAAAAATATAAGCCTGAATAATCAAAAGAGGCAAATAATAAGTAATAATCCTATAAGACAACTGAAGTATCCACTTTTCCTGATCCTTCTGATCACTATAAATCCAACAAAAACCGTAAGTCATATGATAGCTGTTAATATCAGTAAGAATCAGCAAACTAAGCAACGGTACTACAAACCCACAAAAAAAGTACCTTTTTTCATACTGCTGCAAGTCAAAGTTGTATTTAATTACTTTCACCATCGCATGAGAGATGATAGCGCACCAGAAAAGTGAAGAGAGCATAAAATAACTCAATAAACCTCCCTGAAGATTGCACAGCCAGAAGTCATCAGCTGGTAAGCAAAACGCGATCGCTGTGCCCATGTCAGAGATGGTTAAGTAAATGATCAGACGATAGGGCAACTTACGGATCTTCTTGTGCACGATAAAAACTGAGAAAATGAATAAAGATCCTAGAATACTGAGCAAAGAACAGATTAAATTGATTAAATAAATCTGGCGATTTTCATCATCAGAGTATTCTTTCATTGTTTTATTAAATATTTCCTTGGAATAGATTATTTGAGATTTGAGTGTTTTTAAGGTTTTGATGAATTATGTTCTGATGTTTATAAGATCATTGGTAATGAATTTAAAACTCAAATCGATTTTAAAGATTCAGGATAAAAGACCGAGTTCTCCTCTTGAACGATCTCTTAGAAGATCTGCTTATATTCCTAAGTCTAAAAGCCCGGCGGAGATTGAAAGTATCTTAAAACGGTATCTTAAGTTAGATCTGTCGCCTTGTCCTTTGAAAGAATGTGAAAGCTTTAGGTATGGAGCAATCCGGGACTCTTCTTATAATGAGAAATGTAAAGAAATAAAAAAAATCAAGAGCTTGACATTGAGTAAAAAGACTAAAACTACTTCAAAGTCACTTTTCTTTAAAGCTAGACGGTCACACATAAGAAACAGCGAGGGTCAAAACAACACATCTCTCATAGTAAAAAAGTGGCCTCTTTGCAAATCAATTTCAATAAAAAACAAAAAACAACGAGGCAGCCATCGTTTCAAACATTCAAACTACACAAGCTATTCTGATATCTATAATGTCCTAGTTGAAAAGATTCCTCTTAATTCTAAATTTAACTTGCAATAATGAATTCAATTCGCATTAAATAATGGAAAGTAAAACTGTGAGGTCCAAGTCTACAACAAATTTTATTAAACCTGAGAAGCTGCTGAAAAGAATCGATTTATTTACTGTAAATCATAAAACAAGAAAAAGACCTGCAACTTCTCAAAATAAGCTGCCACGACCCTCATCTGAGCATCAGTTAAAAAGGCGGGTAGAGACTCCAAAGTCAGTATACATCCCATCCTATCTGCGAACCCCTTCAACCCATTCCTCATCTTCCCTGCGAATCCTATCAAAAGAGCGAATATTCGGTGAAAAGTCAAGAATTCTATCAAAAGTTCAAAGTACTTCAAAGCCGCAAAAAAAAAGCCTGATTGTAAAGCTGCATCAATCATCACCATCAAAGTTGCCTCTTAAAAACCTAGTCAAAAGCATCTCATTTCGAACAAGAACTGGTTCAAGTCAAGGAAAGACAAAAGCCTTCAACCAAGACGACTTTTTTATAAGCCCAAGCTTTTGCGACATTCAAGCCCAGACCCTTCTGGCGGTGCTTGATGGGCACGGGATGTACGGACACGAAGTCTCCGCCTACGTAAAAAAGCATCTACCAATCGAAATAGAAAATCTCCTACCAATAGAAGGTAAAAATTAATCAGCTGGTTCCTGCAAACCTTCTCCCATGATGTTGGAAGAACTACGGTCTTCTTTTTCTAGAAGTTTTTTAAACATTCAAAAGAGTTTAACTGCTCGAAAACAAGTTGATGTGACTTTTTCAGGAACAACTGTTAATCTTGTTTATATTCATTCAAATGTTGTGATTTGCGCTAATCTTGGAGACTCAAGGGCTGTCATTGGAAGGAAGTCTCCTGATTCACAGTGGAATGCTGTTGAAATCTCCAAGGACCATAAACCTGATGATGATGAGGAACTTAAAAGGATTCGCGCAAGAGGAGGACGCGTTGAACCTGTTCAGGATGCTCAGGGAAAACCTGTTGGACCTCCAAGGGTTTGGCTTAAAAATGAACCATTGCCTGGACTTGCTATGTCAAGGTCTATTGGAGATTTTATTGCTTCTACTGTAGGAGTTATTGCTGAACCTGATATCAGAACTTTTACTCTAACTGAAGATGACAAGTTTTTGATCATGGCTACTGATGGAGTTTGGGAATTTGTGAATAGTAACGCCTGTGTCAGAATAGTCGCCCAAGGATTTGAAAAAGGAAACTCTGAAAAAGCTGCTGAAGATTTGTTGAAATTCGCTGTTGAGATGTGGACTAATAACGAGAAATCTGTTGATGATATCACAATTATTATTGTTTTTTTCGATCTAGTTAACCATTCTAATTAGTAAATCATTATTTAGAATCTAATTTATCTTAAAATTTTCTAAAAACTGTGATTCTTGATTCTGATCCCATTAAAGTTGAAAAGTCATGATACATCCTTAGATACAACAATATTCTCATCCAACCTTCAATTAAAAGCCCTTTAATTTTCCATCCTCAACCCAATCAACCCCCCACTAAAACATCACAAGCCTAAACCCAATCCACCAACCCAATATTCTCTTTTTTCAAAAAATTCAGTAAAATTAATAAACTTCTTTAAAAAATGAACAAAACCATCGACTCCCGTCCAATAATCCTGCGTCTAAAGCTTCTAGAGGCGATCCTAACAAAAAACGTTGCAAAATACGGTTCAATGAGTCCATTCGTAGAAGCGACATGGAACAAAGAAATCTGGTCAAGCAAAATATCAAAAGACGGTCACCAAAGGCCAAAGTGGGACGATTACCACATATTCGACTCGCCAGAAGCATCGCCTTTACAATTAAAACTATTTCACAGCAGTTTATTCTTCGCCCCTCAAGAAATCGGCTGTTGTGTGGTCCCAATCGACGATCTTTACAAAGGCCTGTCAAAAGAATGGCTTGACCTGCTACACGAAGGCAAAGTCACAGGCAAGCTGAGGGTGACTTTAAACATGTACGAAGAAAAACGATCAGAACAAAGCACTTTAAACACCAGTTACGCTGTTGTTGACCTTAAAGAAGAGTACCTCAGGAAGTCCAACGAACTAGAACTGGAAAAGGAAGAACTCGAGTTTTATAAAAGAAAATATAAGAAAAAGAAACAAAAACTCTTTCAAGAAGTAAAAAACTATAAAAATACTTTGAAAAAGTACCTTAAACAAACTACTGTCACTGAGGAAAGTCTTGATGATGATTCAAGGTTTTTTAATCATGATTTGAGTCACCCGGAACTGTTGAAGAGTCAAGTTTCGATTGACTTGCATGAGTTTAAGACTCGTAGAAATGTGGTGGATAAGAAAAGGATTTTCAAGTATTCTACTCTTGCTGACTCGAAATTTGAGGATTTTGGGTTTGGATGTAGAAAAGTGGAAAGTGATTTGGAAACTTGTCAAGGGTCTAGTGCTGGACAAAGTGATACTTTGGAACTTAGGTTTGAACATTCTAATCAGTTTAGCTCGCCGAGGAGGGTTGTTACACCTAATAGTGTTGAATCTTGTCAGAGCGCTAAGGTTAAAACTCTTGGGTATTTTGATAAGTTGTAAGTAGAATGGTTTTATAGTGAAGAGTGTGGGAAGTCAGTTAAGTTGTCTATTCAAATGATATCTAAAAACAAATCCTAAATCAAACCCATTCAATAAAAAATCCCCAAAATAAATCCATTCTCAAACCAACTAACACCTAATTCAACATCTATAATAAAAATATCATTAATCCAGGTCAACTTTTAAATAGCATCAAACAACATCCCTTCATACTCTTCCAAAACCTGAACTACATCATAGTCATTAAGACTAATATCACTAATATGACTCTCCGAAAAAGTACTCATTTTCCTTCTCGGTATCGGCATAAGTTCTTCAACCATAGACTCATAATCCTTTTCCCTTTTCTCAGCAAAATTCCTCAATTCCCTAAACCTCGAGTTAACTTCCTTAATATTAACATCACTGGGTAAATCACAAACCAATTGCCAGTTGCTAAAGTCCATCTTAAAGTTGACATAAAGTGTGTTCAAATAAGCTTCAAAAGGCAAAATCTCTGAATTCAAAGTCGACTTCGTCAGATACCCGGCAAAAAGAGCAGACCTTTGATACTCAGCAATGAAAGCGACAGTGTTTTTAAGTAAGACACTCCAAAACAGGACTTCAAACTCGTTGAAAAGAAAAAGATTCGCCACGAAGACCAGCTTTGAAAAGATAAGCTTTTGGTTTGTGTTTAGAACTTTTTTTAGCTGAAGAGCGAGACCGAAGAGAAGTTTTTGTCTTGTGTATTGAACTCCTTCTTTGAAAAATAAAGAACTTAGCTCCTCGTATCGCTTTAAATGAACAAGGTCTGTTGTTGGGCTGAAGAGGGTTGAATCTGGTGTGAAGTCTAGAGGTGTTATTAGGGAATCGTCGAAGATTTTTGAAATATCCACTCGGAGTGGGTTTTTTGGTAGATATTCTTTCATTTTGGATTATTTGAATGGGGAGGATAGATTTTCTATTGAGGGATTAGGAAGAGTGTTTAATGGGAGAGGAATTTTTATTTGGGTTGATGAGAAGTTAGTAGAAAAGATTTGGAGACATTATTTAGAAGAATATATATAATTATGATATGGGTCTTTTAATGTCTGAATATTAGATTTGAAAAATGTTAGTTGGTTGTTTAGTATTGGTTAGAATTCTGCATTTTTCACATGAATGACAATTAAACTTAAGCTCCAAAGATATGCTTCTTAGTATGGATACAACATTTTTGAAACATGCTTGTTTGGGATCTCTAAAAGTTATTCACTATTATTTGAGTTTCTATCAGCTAATATAAAGATTTTTAAAATAAAAATCAAAAAAATATCCGCTGGATTTTTTTTTAATAATTTGAGTTTAGAGATAAAAATTTCTATAATCGAAATAATTAACTTCTAATATCACGAAAATTTATTTTTTGAACAAATAGTTAAACACTTGAGTTTTTCACATGTGCAGCCTCTCAACAAGAATGATATTAAATGTCTTATCCAGGATTTAAATAAAACAATTAACAAAAACTATAAAAACATGTTAAAAGCTTAAAACTAACTTTATAATTATTTATGATTGTTCTTAAATTTTAAAGGCTATTTTTTAGATCGAATTGATCGTGAGTGGTTTGATGAAATTTATGACTCATACACTTTCGGTTATCTTGATTACTGTTGAAAAACGTTTTGTAAATTATTGTCTAATATTTTATATATTCTATGTGCATTAATAGTTTATTATTAGATATTCCTGATTAAGACTTTAATAATTTAAGGAAGATCGCTGTGACTAACATACTTTATCAACTTGGTTTTTTAAGAACAATTTTATATAGATAAACAAGAATATAAATATTATTCCTGATTATGTTCAACTGTTGATACAAATTGTAGAGATTCTTATTAACGGATTAGTACTATGAAACGAACTAACATATAGAGAAACAGCTAAGACTTTTTATCAAAATCTCTATCTATTTACATACAATCTAGCGTAAATGAAATCTTTAATTTAACCTAATATTTGATTAATTCCTATTTGAAGAATTCTATTTACCTCATTTATTAGTTAAGCCTTTAATATTTCACCTTTCTTTATGATTAAGCAATTTCAATTAAGAATCATTTTAAATATAGAAAATTTATTGATAGATTTTCTGGTTTATCTGCAGGTAAACTCGAGTAGTTGATAATTTAGTTTTGTAGTTTTATAATCAAATCATTACAGAGGTTTTAAAAGTGCTGGATATCGTCAATTGGAGGGTAATAAATTATAACTCAGAGAGAATCTTTAAAAAAAAGAATAAGATCAAGATTCATGAGATTTAATCTTTGAGGTAGATAGATTTTATATCAAAGAATAGAGTGTTACAACTACATAAGGGAAACCAGTTTAAGAAATTATGATGAAATTCTAGTAATTCAGAGAATCAATAAAATACTTCTACCATCATTTCTAAAATAATCATATGATAGCACCATAGATAAGTTAATAAATTTTTAAATAATTAATCCTACGATAATTTTAAAATGTAAGTATATAAAAACTTGGCAATTCCTACTTCTGGAATTAGTTTAATACTTCATTAAATTTCCTTTCCTCTCAAAAATTTCTGATAAATTTAATAAAATTTGCTAAAGAAATCAATAAATATCTCATTTCATAAAAAGCTAACTAACTAATCTCAATTAAATTCTATCAAATTAAGCTGCCAAATCTCTCTCTAGTACTTTCAGAGTTTCAGATTTAACATCAGTCCAACTCTCTCTCGAGAGTTGACTAAAAAGTTCAAAAGCACTCGAAACTTTCAAAGAAAACCTTTTCTTACTTTTTCGTTCCTTGTTCTCATCATTCATCAAAAGTCTCTTCAAATTTTCCTTTTCACTTAAAAATTTTTCAAAAGGCCAAAAGTCGTCTCTAAACAAATAATTTTCAAGTAAAACAGAAAAATCAATTTCATCTCCACATCGAATCATGAGCCTACAAAGTGCATCCTTGAAAACATCGCATGCAGGAAACTCGTCTTTATTATTTCTAATAAATTTGATAAGATCTTTAATTTCGCTTTCCTGGCTCATGTCTTTAAATTCTTCTTTCATCAGAGATTCTGAGTAGTACTTGAAGTAAAACCTTTCAATAAGACAATGAATAGATAAAATACAACTGATTGTCTTTTTCGATATATTTTCATGCAAGTATTTCTCGTTTATCTTGAAACCTGAAAGTTTGAGTCGATTGCAGAATTTTTCAATGTTTTCACTGTTTTCTGCATGGAAATATTTTAGCTGGTGGAGGACAAAAGCTGAGGTACAGTGAAGTTCCTTGATCACTGAAAAATCATCAAAACTTGACTGTGCTTCTAAATGTTTTAGATATTTTTTTAAGTTTTGTTCATCTTCCAGAGATAATTCTGATTGTTTTAAGTGTTTTCTGATAAAATCCACAGGGTTGACTGAAGGATTATTGAAAATATCTGACTTGAATTGAATTGTTTTTAACTTATCGACGTTAATAAACTTCTTTTTTTCCAGTTCATCTAAAAGACTATTCTGAAAACTTTCAAAATCAAAAAAGAATTCATTTCCTTTTCCATATTCTGGATTGTAGACAATAAAACGCGTTAGATTTTTATCTTGAATGCAAGATGAGCTGATAATGTTTTCTTCGGTCAAAAAATGTGGAGGTAGGCTGGATTTTTCAAAATTTAATGAAGTCTTTTCTAGAGCTGTCTTAAGCAAAGAGTTGTGAAGATTTGATAAATTTTTTATCACCTCTGATATTTGATATGCTCCTTCACTGTCTTCGTTGCTTATAAATAAGGAGGATAGGGTGGAAGTTTCATTGATATTTTGCTTTTTTGATGATTTTTTTAATTTTAGAATTTTTTCAGGGATTTTTTCCCAAGATGACTTGAAACTTTGGAATTGGGTTTTTTCTTCGTTGTTTTCTAAGGATTGAAAAATTGTTATATTTTTGATTTGGTCTCTGGAAATCATATGGTTGTATTTTTTAAGAATTGTTGATGAGAACTTGATTAAGGGAAACAGGTTTTCAAGAATCTTCAGTTTTTTTATGGAATCGAAATAAAAATTGATTAGGAAATATTTTGAGTCACCATTGAATTGTTTGTTGAAAGTTTCGATTATGATATCTAAAGATATTTTCGATATAATTCTGAACATATCTAAATAAGGATAACTCCGATCATCCTTAAAAGTCTCATCAATAATATTTTCTGTAATTTTTACTCCATCTTCTTCCTGATATCCTAAAACAACATTTTCCGGATGATTTAAAGCCGGCCTAACCAGCAGTTCTTCAACATTTTTTTCGAATTGTTCTCTATCCTTTGCTGTGTCTAAGCCAGAATCATATCGAAATTTCCCAACTTGATATAAAACAAAGTAAACCCATTGAAAAAACTCTTTACATCCAATTTTCTTTACTCCATCTTGAATAATATTTAAACAATCTTTACAAAAGTCAAATAAAAATAAACTGAGATTATTTTCAATAATCTTTTGAGATTCTTCTGCAATAGAATGATGAAACTTGAGTAAAGAAGAATTTGAAAGACCTAACTCATTCGACCCGATTTCAAAAATTACTAAAAGAGTTGATTTTATCGAAAAGTTCAAAATGCTGAATGAAACTAGCTCGAGGAATGAAAAGTTTTTTATTGTTTCAGGTTCAGAAAGACGGAAAAGATGAAGGCCTTTCGGACTTTCTTCGAGAATATTTCGTAATTTCTGTATTAGGAAGCATTTCGCTGTTTCACTATCGATGTCTTTCAAATCTTCATGATACTCTTTTTTGCATATAGGGCAAATTAATGGAATATTTTGGTTTTCTTTTACTATTTCGAGATTGGGCTTTAAAAAAATGTGAGAGCAGGACTCAGAGCATTGTTTAAAATGATAGCTTTGAAGTTGTTGAAAGTTTTCAAGTGTTTCTTTTAGTGATTGGGCATTGGGTGGAAGAAGTTCACCTGGAATAAATTTTGAGTTGAAAAGTTTTTCTAGTCCTTGCAGGACCTTACCATTCTTATCAAAGAATAAACTTCCAATTGTATTCTGATTCTTACTCGAAGCCAAATTAACTAAAAACTGATAAAAAATAGCCATCGACGGATACAACTGATTTCTTTCATAATCCCTCAAATCTTTTCCCATAATTTTCATCTTAGAAACACTAATGAGCCTAAAGCACGAATTTTTTCTAAAATTCGAGCAAAGGTTGGAAAGTAAGTAAAACATTTCATCTCCAAATACTTTCCTGATATTCCCCTTCTGTCTCTTAACCCATAATAAACAAATTTCAGAAATTCCTTTGTTTCCAAGGTAAAAATTCATATAAACCTCATTGATAATAGCAGCACCAATAGGCATTATAAAATCAAACTCAGTTAAATATTTATTTAAAGCTTCTATCGAGTTATCTGAAGATTTACACAGACGAATAATTTGAGTGATTTTTGAAAATGATTCAAGGTTTCCTGGAGAGATAAATATTTGACTGAGACACAAATCGCCTTTTGAGTTAAAAAATTCAAGCCATGGAAGATTCAATGTTTTTAAATCTTGGATTATAGTTTTGGAGCTTATTTCGAGGGGATAACAGAGATGTTTTAATATGTAGAGTTTTAATGTTGAGTTTAGAGAGTTTTTGAAAGAGAAGTAGTTTTGGAACTGATTTTTTATATGTTCGTTGGAGTTATGACTTGATAGGTTTTTTATGTAGATTAGGAGACTTCTTTTTATTAGGGATAAACAAATCAGCTGGAGAAGACTGTTTTCATTCAAATGGCTTAGCTGCAAAAATCTATCAGTAGCCGGTAAAAGCGTATTAAAAGCAAACCAATCATTCAAATATTCCTCAAGAGTAAAATTAAAAATACTTCTCTCCATCAAATCATTCAATAAAATTCCAAACCTGCTCTGTATTCCCGTCTTCCTTAAAACTTTATTAATAACTCTTATTTCTTCATTTTCATGAATTTCAAAAAGTCCTTCCAAATCCTGATTCACAATTTTTAAGTCAAAACATTTAGTAAACTGTTTAAATTTAATATCCTCTAGCACCAGCATTAAAAAATCACTTGAAACCTTCCAAACTTCAGTCTTATCAATCATTTCAATAATAAGTTCATAAGTTGAAACATCATCAATAGACAAGAACATTAAATAAAACATTTTAAACCTTAAAAAAGATTTTTCTTCACTTTTTTTAATAATCTGCTCATCTATTAATGCGATAACAGTGTCCTTAGAACCTGACAAATCAAGAGACTTGTTTTTGAAGAAAATAGATTTGAGTGAAAAAAGAGTCGAACATGAAATATTCGCTGATACTGAAAATTCAAGAAACTTTTGGAAGAATAATAAAGAGTCCAAATGGGTAAATGAAAATTTACTTGAAGGGTTGAATTTTGAGATAATTGTTAATAGACTGCAACTTGCTGAAAGTAACTCGGTTGGTTCGGCATTAGTTTTGGATTCTAGAAAATTTGAAAGGAGCTCGTCAATTAAGATTTTTAAGACTTTTTGATATCTTTCTATCAGCTTTTGATTGGATTGGTCAAACTCCTGTATGCCTTGAAATTCTTCATTCACTTTAAGTTCCCTAGAATCATTTTCCTCTTTCTCGTCTTGGTCTAGAGAATGATCATCTTTTTCTTCATTTTTTATAAACTTGCTATTTTCTCTTTCTTTATAATTTTCTTCCTCTTTCTTCAGAAAATCTTCAAAGACTTTAATTAAATTATTTTGCGTGAATGAGGTAAATTTCTTGACTATATTAAAAATTTGAACCAATAATAAGACTTCAGAGATATTCTTTAAAATCTTAAAAATTTTCAAATGAATTAGGTCTTCTTCATTAAAAGTCAATTTAAAAAGAATGAAAACAATTGTATCTAGTTCAATGCTTTTATTTTGAGGTTGAGAAATCATCAGAAGTCGGATGAAGTCTTGTAAGTAAATCTCTTGTAATTTTGGTAATTTATTGAATTTTTTTAGGAATTCTTTCAAAATACTCTCTTTTTCAAATCGTTTTGAAAAAGACTGTAAATCCCTGTTGAAGTTGAATTCTTTTGTTTCTGAGAATATTTTCAGAATTTTTTGATATTCCATTATGATAAAAGGGAAAACTAGTGAAAAGTTCAACTTTTCTATTTGGATAGAAAAATCAATTTCAAGATTTTTTAGGTTGACCACAAAATAATTCTCAAAGTTGTTTTTCCAAACCTCTTTTAAAACATCACTCTCATCTTCAGGTAGCTCCGTAAAGTAACTTAAAAATGTCTGATTTTTTTCTAGAAAGTGCACAATTAAAAGGTATATATTTTCATAGTGAAACCCCAAAAATCGAGAAATAGCACTTTTTATATCTTTTGAATTTTTAGCTACTTTTCTAGAGAAAATCTGTATTCTCCAATCCTTAAATTCGCTTTCATGAATTTCTTTCAGATATCCTTCAATAATCCTTTTGAAATATAGAATCAAATTTTCTTCATTTCTAACATATTGTCTAATCATTTGCTTATAATTCAAGTACTCCTTGAAATCCATCTGAAATTTAAGTTTACAGAAAATTTTTTCAGTCATCCTATCAATATTTTCCCCAAAATTGAAAAATATCTCATCAATTATCATATCTTTGGTTGACTTTGCTAATAAATCATCATTAATCTCTTGAATAGAAAAATTTCTCTTACAATTCAGCTCGTCAAGCATGATTTGTTGCCAATTGAAAAAAATTGGAACAGGTTTAGTCAACGGTTCATTTCTAGGAATGGAAATAATGATAACAAAAGATTTTCTATTTGAATATTCTGAATCATATAAAAAATTATCAATTGTATCAGTTAAAAAAAGCAAATTATTCGATTCCAAGTTAAAATCAACACAAAATATTAAGACTTTATGATGAGAGATAAGGAAATCATCAATTGACTTGCAGAGTTCTTTGCTTGTTTTAAAACTGGCTAACTTGTAATTAACAATAAAATCATCATTTTCATCTCCAAATATGCAGAATAAAGGCTCAGTTTGATAAGTTAAAATCATTAGTTTAATTGTCCTTTCTGTAATGATTAACTTGAAGATGATTTCATGGAATTGCTTGCTGTGGGATCGATTCCAATTAGATATGATGAAGTCTCGGTCAGATTTTTCAATGTGTGAGCTCCAGGCGATTATTTTTAAGTTGATTGGACTTATTTTGATTAATATCGACTTGCATATCTTTTCGACTTCTTCATTGTCGTAGTTGGATGTTAATTTTTCTAATTCTGTTATGTGGATTATTAGAAGTTTCACTGCTTGTTCGGAAAAACACGGGAAAAAATGTAGAAAATTTTCTTTGTTTTTCAGTTTTAATTGACTTGGTCCTAATATGCTGAAGACCCAGTCTTGGATTGATCTTGAAGCATCGAGTTGATTGGAAGTCAAAAAATCGTCTATATTAAAGTAATGCTTTTCGAATCTGCTTAGCAATGAAGGGTGAAGATTGAAAATTTTTTCTGGGTTGTTGTCTACTGAAAGTACTACTCGAAAATCTTGATTAACAAAACATCGCTGGTTCGAAAACATTCCACGAGAGACTCCACAATACTTCCTAACACTTCTATAAAATTTCTTATCAAATAATGTATAAAGAGAACTATAAATACAATCAAGATTACTCAAAAGTGTAATACTCCCAGTTTCCATGAAATTTACAATAGAACTCAATTTTGTAAAAGCATAATCATCTTGACTAATGTCATCTTTTAAAAGACTTCCACGTATAAACATATAATTTTTATTTTCTTTTTTAATCAGTTTATCTATGAATGATGTTGAATAATCACTTTCCCCAACAATCATAAGAAACCTTGAGTTTGAATTCTTTAAACTTTGTGTAATTAGAGATGATATTGGACTGGAATGATTTGTGCTAAAATATTCCTTCATAGAATAATGTTCAGAGAATCTTTCAATCATATAAAAAGAAGCACCTTGCCATCCTCCTATATTTATTTCAATACATATTTTCGTGATAAAGAAAATATCTTCTTTTACGGTATAATAAAGATCTTTCATTTTACAGCATATATTGTTTAGCAGTGAAAAAAAGTCTCGTATACCATAAACTTCTTTATTGTAAATAGTTTCTGGGTATCGGAGGTCTTCATTGATATTATTTTTATCAAGAGAAGTGGGCTTGCCAAGGTAATTGAGTAAATCTTGGTAACTCTTAACCAGACATTTGATAAACAGTATGTATTCTTCAGATGAGATGTTGTGTATCTTGAAGATTTCCTCAGCTATCTGAATCAAATCTTCAATATTATACTCAACCAAGCATAGCGATAAAACTCTGTTCATCTTCGAAGCATCGAGTTTACAATTCGAAGTAGCCACAAACCCCACATCATTATTCTCAATCTCCAAAAAGCAATCAAGTACATTCAAAGGATCATCCTCTGAAAGCACTGCAAGTTCAACAGAATCAAAAATAACAACTGGCAGTAAAGTCGTATTTTCTCTATAAGAGAATTTTTTGGCTTTTTCAACAATTTCTAACATCCCTTTTGAGCCACAATTTTGATAAGTCTGAAAAGGCAAGCGATACAATTCAGGAAGTACTTGAAAATAAGGGTCATCAGATTTATTTCCTTTACAACTATTCAAGACCAGTTCAATTGATAAAGTCTTAGAATATCCAGATTTTCCACAAATAAAAACAGGGATCCTTTCAAAAATGCAAGGAATTACAATAAAAATACATTCTTTTAATGCTCTAGTCTTGATAATATCATTTGGAATTTTTATTTTTCTTAAGAAGTCCATTTGTTCTTTTTCCAAGATTTCAAGAATTTCCTGCATTTTCAAGAATTTACTTCTGGACTCAATGTTTATTAATAATTTTTTTCTTTCTATATCTGAGCTGATTCTGAGATAGTAACAATGGCAAAAAGAAAGTACGCCACATTCGAGTTCTAACGATTTTTCTCGAGGAATTATTTTGTTTGAGTATTCAGGAGCTACAAAAGGCTTCCCTGAGTCTAAAGAATTACGGGTTTGTTTTGAGATAATAAACCATTTTAATAGTCGAATGAATCTTTTCACATCTCTTAGACTTGTACTGCTTGTGTCTTGGCTTTCGGATAATGTTAAGTGAGAAATTAAGATAATATCGCAGAAGTCTTCTTTGTAGTAAAGCATCTCTCTTTCTAGAATCCTGTCTATGTACCTTCTTAGATCTTGAGTTGATAAGGAGCCATAGTCCCATACATATGGAATTATGTTCTTTGGCAGAGGATAAACAACATAATTTAAATAATTGGTTTCATTATATTTCTTTTGTTGTTTTCTATACCAAACATATTGATCAGCCTGCATTTTATGAGAAAGCAACCTTAATGGGTTACAAGCGGCAACAAAAATAAGTTTTTCACTGAGAATTTTTTGATTTACAACGCGATTAACCATGATATCCGAAAGTACTCCAACATTTTCATTAGTATTGAATCCATCTAGTAATACCCAAATACGTGCAGAAGATTTCTCCGCATTTTCATTGATCCGTAAAATGTTTTGAATAAGGGAAGCTTTAGTGATCTCAGGATAAACATACACGATTTCAATACTTTCTTTTAAAATCTCCTTAACAAAGTACCTGATTAAACAAGTTTTACCAACTCCTGTTTCGCTCATAATGACAACTGGGACTAAAGATAAAGCTCTTATATAAACACAGCACATTTTCAAGTAATTATCAGTAGTTATCACATAATTCAAGTAAATATCCCATGTTTTCTTTTTATTATCATATTCCTTAACTTTTTCATTTTCAACATCGTAATTTTCGCCTTTATTTGTTTTGACTAAATTTTTTATTTCCACTGCCTTTGAAAATTCTTGCAACTTCTGAACAAAAGATTCTTGAGACAATGTCCGCAGGTCCTCAACTAAATAATTTTCATTTTTAATAACATCCGAAATTTGATAAAAGTCTTGTTTAAAGATATTCTGAATAATCATAAGTTTTTTAATATCACTTGGAATTTGACTAGGGTCACTATAAAGAAAGGTCAATTTTCCATCTTCAGTAAAAAAAAGAAAAAAATTATTTGAAAAGTTATTTTTTTTCTTTATGCCTAAATCAATAAATTGCTGTGATTCAGTCATTTTGGACTGAAGAGTATCTTGTTCAATACTCACACTTTGGACTGAGTAAGTTGTTAACTCATAAGAGGTACTAAGAAGAGTTCTGAAAATAAATGACCTTAAATCACAAAATTCTGAAGATATTGATTCCAAGTTGTTTTCTCTTAAGTTGGCCTTAATTTCTTCTAAGCTCTGGACATTAAAAGGCGAATTTTCGAAGCCGATTAGAAATTTGCTCAGGGTATCAATGAAAAGACGAAGTAAGATAAAATTTTTTATTTTGTTGCAGGTTGTCTTGATTAAGTCTTCCAGATGAGAAACTATTTCTTTTTGGTTAAGTTTTTTGAGGGAAAAAGGGTCAAAAAAGTTGATTTCTGTTTTGTGAAGATGACCTTTTTTGTACTGTTTGAGATAGTTGCATACATGGTTTGTTTTCTTGTAGAAGGTTTTATTTAATTGGATGTTCGACAGGTTAAAGGTTGCAATGTGTTCACATCTAAGGTATTTAAGATAGTTCAGAGATTCATAGAGAAGGTTATTGAAAGTGTTGGCTATTTCAATGAAAATTATTAGATTTTCGGGTATTATAAAGATTTTTGTGTCAGAGATCAATGTCTTAAATAATGATAGAGTTATAATTAACTCGTTTACTAGTGAATTGTTGTTGTTTACTCCGATGTTTAGGAGCAAAATTTGAGATTCTTTTAAGTTCATTTGACTTAGTTCTTGTACTATAGTATTTAGGTTGACTTCACCAGATATTGAATAGTTTATCATAGATTTACAGCTCTCTTTTGCCAGCTGATGAGCCCTGAAAGTTTTTCCGAATCCGACTTCACTCGAAGTAATAACAATTGTTGTACTATCAATAAAACTTATTATTTTTCTCGTTAGTTGATCATCCATGATTCTGCAATCTTTTTTCTTAATCTTAACCAATCTGAGAAATTTATGATACTTAAAAAAATCGTAAATAGAACTTTTATCTTTTAATGACAAAAGACCAAATCGATGGTTTTCATTGAAATTGTAATGAATGAGTTTTTGAAAATAGAAACAAAAGACTTTTTGGATTTCATTAGTCAAGTTTTCACTGTTGACTAAAATATATAGTCTTGATTTTGTATCTTTGAAACATCGATATATAAAACTTCTGATTTCCCATGATGTTGTATTGTTATTGCAGAATAAAATTTGAAATAAAGAAGGAAAATTGTAACCAGAGAGAAGATAGATTGAAAAGAGTCCTTTTATTAGGCTTGTGTACTTCAGGAATAGAATAGTGTTGTTTTCATGATATATACATGGTTGGATTTTTTCGTTTTTGAATAATTGTGACTTTTTTTTAGGTTTTTTGTTTGGAAGAGAGTCTAAAAAAGTACCTAAACTTTTCAGTTTCTCTTGAACTGACCAATTAAAATCAAAGTGAAATCCAGTACTTTTATCTACTTTCTTCATGTAATCCAGCAGAGTCCTTGCTATAATCTGATCACAAGGTTCTCCCTTAAAATAATTTTCAAGTGTCCAAAACTGAAATCCATGTAAAAAAGTAATTAAAAAAGAGCTCTCATATGCTGACTCAACGCTTTTATCCCAGTTATCCAAGGAAATTTTATAATCATTGACTAAATCTTTAATTTTACCATCTTTTAAATTTATAAAATCTTCAGGAATCTCAACAATATCATAGCCAATAGATTTAAATTTCCTTAAAAACTCAATAACATCTAGTAAATCATCGACTAAAGTAACAAACCCATTTAAAATTATCATTTCTTCTGAATCTTTATCTAATAACATCTTAAGTTTCAAAGCCGTTTGAAATTTCAACTTCCTCAACATTTCAGAACTGACTTTTATGGTCTTTGTTGCAATGTTATTTCTTATTGTTTTAAATTTCAAATAAAATTCGACTGAATTATTTCCTTGGATAATCTTGACAAGTGAACTTTTGGTTATTTCATAAATATCATTTCGAATTGATAAACATGCCAAGTGCTCAGCAAAGTTAAGCTCTTTTAAATCGGGTAATTTTTTTACTGAAATTTCGAGTTTCTGGCAGAATTCAAAGTCGCTTTGGTCAAGGCACTCGCTGAATATTGATAGTAGGGTGTTAAAGTTATTATTATTGTTTATTTTTTTTAGGAAATTCACAATTATCTTTAAGTCAAGGATATCTTGGGTGGTTAAAAGAATTTCTTCAAAGTTGTTGACTGATTCTTCTAATTTTTCAAGATCTTCAGAAGTAAGTTTTAGGCAAAATTCAATGTATTCTAATTGATATTCAAAGGCTTCAGTTACTTTTATGAAGTTAGAAATCGTTTTTTCATTTGAATTTCCTATAAGAATAGAGCAAGTTTTATTGAAAGTTTCGAAATATTCTTTGCACTTTATTGTTTTAATACATTTTATGCACTTTTCTATGAACAAGGCGCTTTTTGATATTGTCAGATTTTTAATATCACTGAAATTGAAAAGTTTTGGAAGTAATAAGACACATTCACAGAATTTTTCCATGTTTGAATATTTTCTTATTATTTTGTGGAGCCCAATAAATAATTCTTTCTCTGTTTGACCTATTTTTATAAGATTGCTAATGTTGTCAAGTTCTGTTTCAGCATAAACTACTGATAACATAATCGACTTTATTTCGATTACAGGAGTTTCAGCAAGATTAGAAAAGGTTTTTATTATAAATGTCTTCATCTCTAAAAATGAATCTTTGAGTAAAGCTATTAATCGATCTGTAGAATATTTTTTATCAGGAATCATTTTTGGTTTGAAAAAGCAATTCATGAAAATTTCTGAAGATTTTATTTTAATTACATCATTTAACTTGTTTTTTAACTCTTCGATTTTTTCATTGAGTTTCAAATCTCTTAAAGGTTTTTTCAAATATTCATTTTTATATGTTTCCCAAAGTATTTTAAATTCAGAGTCATAGTTTTTGCAGTATTTTTCCATGATATTCGAAAAAAATAAACTAAGTTGAATTTTTTCTGTTTCTATAGATTTTATTTTTTCTTTAAAGATATTAGTCAAGGTTTCTACTTCCTGATAACATAATTCTTTTTCGTTATTTCCTTTTTCAATGGTTAGAGCTAAACTTAAGTACTCCTTGAAGGCTTTTGCTTGTTTTTCATCGTGATGAATGATATGAATACCTTCATCTACAGTTAATGAATTATCTTTAATGTTATTGTATATCTTAATTAATGTTTTTTGTATAGAATTGAAAAGATCTTCATTTATTTTAGTAGACTTTTGGAATCTGCTGAGAATTATAAACCATTTGGATTTTTTACTAGGGGTATAAATAATAGCTTTTCTTTCATCTGAGTTGAAATCTTTTGCAGTGATTTTCTCTAAATATATATCGAACATAAATAATAGAAATTTACTACTGCCTGATTTTTCTAATAGTTTAGAAATTTTAGTTATTTCATTAATAAAGTTTTTATTTTTTGAATATTTCATGCAAAATCGTTGTATTATTCCTTCAGTTTCAATTTGATCTTGATATTTATAAATTTCGCTTATTTTTTTTGTTATTATTTTTTCTGCATAGAGATCAACAGCATTTTTCATTAACTTTAACTTAACTTTATTTTCTTCAATAAATTGAATTTCCTTCTCAAATTTCACCAAAGATTCAACTGTTTCATTCTCTAGCGATTTTTTAAACTCCTTCAATTTTTGTTCAAATAGTTGCTGACTGTTAAATAATAGCAAACTATAAACTTTCTGATGATCAAACTTTAATTTTAAGTTGCATATTAAATTTTCAATAGTATTATCTTCCATAATCTCAGTAATATTTAATTTAACAACAGATGCGAAAAGTTCTAAATCATCAAGACTATTAATTTTATAGCAAAGTTCATCAAAACTTTCTTTAAAATAATTTTTTAAAATAAAGTCCTTGAAATCTAAATTTTTAACATCTTTTATAATTTTAACATATCTACAGAAGTCAAACAGAGTTAAGCGATTAAATTCAAAATGAAGTGAAATAAGATCTTTAAATTGAGACAATGTAAATTCTAAGCAACTTTTTCTCTTGTAAGAATTTCAGAACTTATTGAGTGTGAAAATGATTCAGCTATATTCTCTATAAATATTTTTTCTACTATTTTTAATTTTTCTTCAAATTTTAAAGATAAAGATAAAATTAAACTTGCTTGATGCAAGTTCAGTTTATCATTAATCAATAAAAAAAGTATCTTAAAATTTTCGGAAAGCTCATTTATCCTTCCGAAAAAATTGGAATCTTTGACTATTGGCAATAATAAAAATATGAGATTTTTTCTGTTTTGATAGTGAGTTAGGAATTGAAGCCAAGCTTGTGATCTTCCATATTTTATTTCTTTTATCATCAAATCAATTATTTTTGATGAATTTTCAGGGTTTTCAAGGGAAATTTGAGCAATTGATTTATTTATCATTGTATTCATCTCTGAAGTTACCATGTGATATAATTTATTGGTCGTTTTTGTAATAAATAAGGAGAGAAAGTCGAAGATTACTGGTATATAATTTATAGAAATCATGCTATTTTGATGTAATGCATCAATTAAATTAGAAATTACGTTGATATCAACCATATCTCTTTGAATACTTCGAGAAAAATTTGAAGTTTGTTTATAATTCGAAATTAAATTTTTTATATCATTTATGTTTTTCTTCTTGATAAAAAATTTGGCAAAGTAGATGAGTGAAGTAAGCTCATCAACTGGGTTTATATCATCACATCCAAAATCATCAAATTTCAGATTAAATAAGTATATTTCTTCAGCATTATTTTTTATATTTCTTTTGTTTAATTCTTTATATATTTTTTCATCTTTGTGATTACTTTGAAAAACTTTTGCATCTATAGAAAAAATTGAATCTGGCAGTTGATATTTATGACAAACTAAGTAAATACTGAATCCATCGATTTCATCAATTGGTTTTGCAATCTCATGATAGATATCCTGATGCCAAGTTCGTATTTCTTTGTATATAAATTGAATTTCTCTATTTTTATCTGTTTTCGCACAAAAATAAATTTTAGTTTCCTTTTCATTTTGTATAAATTGTGTTGGATTCGAACTATTTCTCTTGTTTGAAGAGTCATTTATTACTTCCTCATCATTTTTTTCCAATACTTGAGGACTTTTAACATCTAAATGCATAGATGATAATTCTTGATATTCTTGATTTTTATTTAATTTTGTTTCTTCGTAATTATCGATTTTTTTTTCATTTTTTAAAGCTTCTGATGAGGTTTTCAATTGAAATGATACATTTGAAAGAGTATCATCCTCAATTGATTCTGAATTATTTATCTGAAAGTCATCTTTTATGATACTCTGAGTAAACATTGACTGATCTGAATGCTGAGGTGAAATAATACATTCATATAACTTTTTAATCATTTTAAATTTTGCTTTTTGTGCTTTTATTATTGATGAGTCAATAATATGATCATCTTCTATTGTTTTTAAATGGTTTTCTTGATGCATAGCTCTAGATTTGTTCTGCTTCCTTGATTTTATCTTAAGGATATCACACATTTATATATAGGAATAATTAATGATATTAAATTATTGTTAAATTGTAGATCTTAATTTTAGGATAAAATGTAGACACTTATTTTTAATATTATTTCTTTTGAGTTTTTTTGGAAATTATTAATTTATACAATTTTTTGATAAAATTTGACTGAAATAAACCTATCTATAACATGATTATAGTCAATTTTTCAATAATTATAAAAAATTGAATGCAAGCTAATTTTGTTTAATATTTCCGATTTATTTTAAATCAGTTCAATCTTTGGTCTATTTTCATTTCGAAAAAGGATTCTTTTAGATTTTGGATCAGCCTAAAATATACCTGGATTAATTTAAAAATTTGGTAACTAATTTTAACAAAATAAAATTTGATAATATGATAATTTCATAGTACAACAAAGAAATGATCAATAAAGATATCAAGCCAAATAATATATTCAATTTTT